>JAHWFP010158090.1:1752-30231 GCA_023313725.1 Lithobius niger | reverse complement strand
AAAAAAAAAAAAAAAAAAAAAAAAACCTATTGGGTGTTGCCTTCCTAAGAATTGATGGCATGACAGTAATTCATCAAATCTTACTTTGCACAACTCACGGAGAGGTATAACGTCGATGAAACGTGTACGGTGCGTGTGCCAGTTCATGTCTGCAGGTACTGGTGTTCAAACGAGGCGTGACGAAGATGAGACAATTGTACATTTTCCATACAGGTCACTAGTAGGAAGTTGTTGTATGGAGCTTCTGGACCAAGGCCTGATATTCTTTGGGTGTTATAATATTGTCCCAATATACCTATGCCTTTACGTCCATTCATATTCGCTTATTGTTGACCATACTGCGATACTTATGTACTGTCAGTACGAAACATTATGCTATTGTTCTTTCAAGTGTCACGTGATCTGATTCGTGTGCATGTGTAGCTGCATCTTGGGCAGCCGATAGAGTCGACCGGCGTAGTTTCGGTGGGCACTTTGTATTTTTGGGTAGAGTGCCTGTTTTTTGGGGCTGTGACAGCAGGGTATGGTGTGCCTCAGTACAATGGAGGCGGAATTCATTGCACTGTTTCCGGCTGTAGGAGTGTTGGCCTGGCTACACAGTGCATGTCTCATTCGGTATTGGCACCGTTGGCTACAACACCTTCATTGTACTGTGGCTCCCATTCTGCCATCCACTTTACTAGGTATGAGGTGAGAATCTTGAGGTCAAAGCACATTGCCATTAAATGTATGTTTTTGGGGGATTGGCTACGAAAGCTATATTTCTGGTTATATAACGTGCCGTCTGCACTTAATGGTGCAGACATGTTGTCGGAATGGCTGAATCCAGGGCGGTTGAATAGGCTATGTTCAGCGGCATTCTATAATTGTGACTCATAAGTAATGTTTTACCTTCTGTAGCATTGTGTTTGCATGAGACGGATGGGAGAGTGTGTTCGTTGTCATAGCCTAACTATGAATGGTTCTTCCCAGCAGAGGTTTTACAGTGTTCATGTCGTTGTTTAATATGTCATGGTAGTGTTAAAGGCCTGAAACTGAAATGTACTTTCCCCAATTCAGGAAAGAGTGTTTGGAAGCCTGGTCGGTGGTTATGCATTGTGCGTGCCTGGAGAATTGTATCTGGCTGATCAGGCACTTTAGCCTAGTGGGAAGATACCTTCCGGTTTCGGACGGAGCGACCGCTCACTCGCGTTCTGGGGTTGACGTGGGCAGCAAGGGATGCAAACTGCAGTCTTGTTGTTTACGTCATGTTTGTTTTAAGCCATGTGGTCAAGTGTTGTACCTTTCGAAATGTCGCTATTACATGTACAGTTGTACTTCAGTATTTCTTCTGGACCTGCTTTGGAACAATACGGTAATTGTAGGTTTAGGATTTCGCTGGAGTAGCGCGGACATTTCTTACACTCTTGGTGCGGGACGCCGCTGGACGTAGCAGTAGCAGCGTGCTCCCTGCGCCGCCTGCCCCTGTTTGTGCGTACTTCCTTGAGGGTCCCGAGTGGCCTGGGGCGGGCGGATCTGTGGTGCAAGCCATGTTGTTGCTGGCCAGGCTTTCTGGGGGTGAAGCCCGAGTCGGTGGGCCTTATTTCAGTGTTATTCTGGCTGTGCTCCATTAATGCAATTCTAATGGAGCGAGCCGGTTTTCTGGGCTTGTGTGCCGTGTTCCTGAGCTAGGTTCTCAAAGATGAGGTGGAGGTACTGCCAGGCGTGGGCTGACTCACCCGGCGGTTGGTTGGGGACCATGGGCCTCTCTATGAGGGCTTGGCATCGCTGGATACCTGGTCTTTATTAGTGTTTTGGTGGCAGTGTGTGTGTGGTTTAGTAAGCTTGTTCTCCGGGGTTCCTGGTTGGGGTGGTGATTCCCGCCTCCTGTCTGACAAATTCAGCATAATTACTGAAGGTAAGTATTTGCAGGAAGTAAGAAACGAAAATTTTAACTAGTGAAAATTAGTTTTTACTTACCTAAAATACTTACCTTCAGTAAGGACCCGCCCGCCTCCCCGCAATCACTGAACCGGAGTGCCCGTGAAAAAGTGATGCGGTTGGACTGGTGGGGGCGCTGACGTCGGTAAGGACGTGCAGCGCCGCCTGGCGGCAGTGGAGAAAAGCTTAGGGAGAACGTAAAAAATGGTGTTTTTAGTTCATAAGCGAGCAGTAAATAGCGTAAAAAGGTGGTTTTAGCATAATTACTGAAGGTAAGTATTTTAGGTAAGTAAAAACTAATTTTCACTAGTTAAAATTTTTGTTTTTTGTGGATCACCCTGTATATATTAATTGGATGTTGGGTCGTCAGTTTTTTATGGGCCACCCTGTATATATTAATTGGATGTTGGGTCGTCAGTTTTTTGTGGACCGCCCTGTATATATTAATTGGATGTTAGGTCGTCAGTTTTTTGTGGATCACTCTGTATATATTAATTGGATGTTGGGTCGTCAGTTTTTTGTGGATCACCCTGTATATATTAATTGGATGTTGGGTCGTCAGTTTTTTGTGGACCACGCTGTGTATATTAATTGGAGGCATTTCTTAGCTGTAACAGCATCCTCATTGCTAAACCATGCCGAATCTCACGACTGACCTAACTATCATATGTTCCTTAAAAAAAAGTAGCAGAAATTAATTCATGCTGCTAGGGGTTTAGACCACTGTCAATGCAGCTTTTCCTCCCCAGAAATATTTAGGTAGCTTGAGAATTCAACTTTCCACTCTGCTGGTAGTCCTAAGGGTTTAAAAGATCTCCCCTTTATAAACTTTTTATCCCAGAATACCTCCCGAATTAAAATTTTCACTTCTATCCCTTTATCCTTTTCACTTATCCCTTTAGTTTGTGCTAAATATTTGTGCTAGTTTGTCCAAACTAAAGGCAAGTATTTTAGGATAATAAAACGTAAGAAAATGTTTTCACTTAAATCCTTCGGAGCTGTCTTAACTGCCCCACACGTTTGGTGGGATCACATTTCTTTTTTTGTCTGGACACTCAGCCGACAGAATCTACTATTATTCGTCTGCCTCGTTGTGTTTTTAGCTCATAATACCTTCCCACTTAAGTTTTTGCATTTGTCTCCTCAAGATAAATTTTCTTTTTGAGAGTTCTAAATCCTTTCTCTTCCCAACCAACGTACCCAATGATAGCCATCCTGGCAGCCAAGATGTCATGCATGCATGAAGTGACCTCCATCTTTATTGTCAAGATGCACTGAAGGTGTAGGTGTCGTCTGTGCTGTCCCGTGCTGAATTTGTATTTTCTATGCTCTGTAAATTTGTGGATTCTTCATCGTAGCATCATTTTGTTCTGTCTTCAGAAATGTGTTCGTTTTAAAACCTCTCGAAAATGTGTTTTGAGGAATTGGAAGTGTGCTTGCAAGTGAAAATCCCCAGCAATAAACATGCGTCATCCATAAAGTGTCCCATCCACTCTACTCTCATCCACGACATCCCCTTCTTAGTAAATCTCCTTCCAGCACATTTCAGTCGTTATTTCCTTAAACCCCTTTTTCCATCCCCTCCCATTCTCTAGCCCCCACCACCCTGCACCGGACATAATTCGCTGCCAATCTCTTGCTATCGACCACCTACTTGGTTCCGCACTTCTTCGTTTCTGCACCACCCTCTTGGTTTCACACCATCTCCATGGTATGAAGCGTTTTATCGAGCTGAAGTTGTCGCATGATGTAATCTTCATTGCATTGGAGTGTCTTCCGCATAATCTCCACGATTCTCTCATTCTATCAAATCCATCTTCATCATTGCTTCCCTACCCTCAAACACTAAATCACCCCATTTTCCCCTGACCACTTCCTTCGCAGTGAGGCTAACATGCTGTTTTTTGTTCACTTTGCTCACTCCCATCAGTTCATCCTCACACGGCTTACAATGGAGTAACCCACCATTCCCACAGGCTATAACATGGAACAGTTCTTTGGGCATTATTCCATAACATAATGATAGATTTTGTTTTATTAAGAACCACCCCATAGGTAGTCGTCTAATGCTGTGCAAAGTTTCGTTTTTATCAAGCAAGTAGTTGTCATGTACTGTTTGCTCTGTGTTGCACTGGAGTCTCATCATAGGAAGCTCCGCTCACTTCGCTCCAATAATTTGGTATTGTTTCTGCCTTATCTTAAAAGTTAAAATTAAAGTTTTAAGGAGAGTTATCCAACAAGGACCAGCCTTCTTATACAGGTAGTCATTACCTCAAAACTGCTAGGCCTGTCATTTATGAAAGTCGTTGAAATGCTTATGCTTGTTTCTGCCGCCCTGAAATTGTTGGCAAAGAACTCTTTAGTTTAGAAAGACTGAATGTTTTTACTTAGTAAAACGTTGTCAGTTTTCAGATTCATTAACCATACAAGTTGTATTGTGCCACTTGACCTCCACCCAAAATCAATTACCATGAGGTAAAACATTTTTTTATAGCCGACGAACAGATACATTACTTGTTTTTTATAGCGATTCCCTTCTTTGGAGCTATTATTCCCCTAGATGCTTGAAAGTTGGCTTCCCATATATACTCGGCTGGCTATATATACTCGGCGCAGCCGTCCTATGGCATCATTTCTCCTAGGGCGCTCACGACGACGTGACCTCTCCCCACTCCATCCTCTCCTTCTGATCCGCTGGTCCTTAGGACCCATCCCATAACACGCATCCCATAGGACGCAGCTTCATCATCTCATAGGACGCATCCCGTTCGAATTCGTTCGTAGGATGGCTTCCACCAGGATGCCCTCTACTGCCAAGGATCTCTACTGCCTCCCGCCTCTCCTTCCTTCCAGTCGGTGCATGACTTCGTCTCTTCTTCCTAGCCTGGCTAAAACTCAACTCGGAAATTCTGTCCTTCATCAATCAAGCCCTTCACTCTTCCAATCCCTTTGGCCATTTGGCTCCAAGGAAAACCCAACGCCCCAACACAAGATTTTCTTCAAAATCTTCGAAGACCTCCACAACTCTGCTTACCCCGCTCGATTGAGTTGAATTGTCCGACTACTAGACGTAGAACAACCACCCGAGTACTTCAGTTGTCCAAAAAAAAAAAAAACTGACGAGAAGGAAGAAACCAACCTCTTCTCCCCACTGACTCGCATCCTAACGTATGCAACCACACATGAGTTTATTAACCCATGGTAACTTAACAACATTCAGGGCAATCTCCACTTCATTAACCGCCAACAAAACCTTCTGACCGAAGAAATCCTCACACCAGCATCTTGTAGGAATCCATCAACCTCCACCTCACACAACCTGACGCATAGGTCTTGCATGTAATAAACTACTCCGGCTGCGACCTATTGTCGCAACCCGTACAGAAGTCAATCCCCCTTAAGCACGCAAAACGAAGCAGAAGCAAGCCAACCATGATGGAAGCTAAAAATTCACGTTAGAAGCAAGCCAACCAGTGAAGAGGACAAGTAACCAAACTTCGAAATTCTTCACCTGTTCTGAACAAAGTGCGGAGTTTTCAATAACTTTTTGGGGGACAGCCTGCTTGCATCCCAGGGCACTCGTCAGAGCGGTGCCCGCCACCAAACATGACGAGGTCTGCTGATAATGCTAAATTATCAGGTTAAGATGTTTTGGCAACAAAGAAAGAACATTTTGCCGGCCCCCAGCCAGGCCAGCTAAAAATGGTTTCTTTGTGCCTAAAACATACTTAACCTTACTCCCGCCCTGCCTCCCCTCTCGAGTCACCGCCTGACATATTGAGAGTAAAATGAATGCCGATAGCGGGCGAGCTGTCGCTTTTATAAGGGAGAACTCGCGCGGCAGGGGCATGCAAGCAGGCGGCTGCGCACCGGAAGAAGAAACCTCCAGGGGAACATCACATTCGAGGAATGTAATGCTAAATTATCAGGTTAAGTATGTTTTAGGCACAAAGAAACCATTTTTAGCCGGCCCGACTGGAGGCCGGCAAAATGTTCTTTCTATTTCCAAACTGAAAATATACATTACCTTAAGTCCCACCCAGGCCTTTCCTCCATGGACTAGGTTCTGGGTGAGGATAAATAATGTCATCGGACGACTGCGCCGAGTATATATAGCCAGCCCAAGTATACATATAGTACAAGCCCGGCTGAAAAGCCAACTTTCAAGCTTCTAGGGGAATAATAGCTCAAAAGGAGGGAATCGCTGTAAAAAACAGGTAATGCTTATTTTCGGTTAGCAATAAAAACTAAAATTAAGCAGGTGCAGGGCCTGCAATTTTAGTCTGTTTCAGAACAATGGTAATTTTCTTCATCTCGTCTCAACATATGGTGGAACCAATTGTGCCATAACTTTGAGGAGTAACTCCACTCTGGAGCACTCGATATTCTTCTACCAAGAATTCTTCTCCCCAACCCTATATATTCTTGCTTCTACTAATATCTGAATAGTTCTGCATAGAAATATTCATATATATTTCATAGGCGGAAATCTTCATGTACAAGTCGGAAAAAAATTAGATTGTTTTAAACTCCTTTCTTGGACCAACTTTGAGCTACACCCAATTCCCAAGTTGGTTTCTCAAGTTTGACTTTGGCTACTTTTTATTAACACGCATGTCTGGTTTATGTCACTTTTTATTGTTTTAACCAATAAGTACAATTTCGAAATTAAATAGTAGTAGTGTATCATTGCAGTGCACGTTTGCTATTTTGCTACACTGCTGATTCGTTCCATTTCGTTCATTCAGATTCATTCCTTTGCTTCCATCAAACCCGAACCCATCGACTTTGAATCATCCAATCCTGACTAGTTTCATCCGCTTCATCCATCCCCATCAAGTCATCAACCCACTGAATTCATTTTTAACAGGTTACGGAATTAAGTGCTACATCTACATTTTCGACGTGGTTTTACTAAAATTATGGTTAAAATATAATGTGAAAACTGCATCCCCCACCCTTGGAAGATTTTGCTGATAAACTCCCATAAAACAAGGATTTTAATGTTTTTGCTCTAAACAAGTAACTAGTGCTGAGTGATCTTAATTGTTTTGCCCTAACCAGTGCTGATTGATTACAGCACATTCTTTCAACATGTGTGTACTTTTGTGATATCTTTTTTGTACTTTTGTAATTTTGTACTTTTTGTAATTTTGTAAATTTTGTAGTAATTTTGTACTTTTTGTATTTTCGTAGAGAAAATGTTATTTTAAACGTGTTGCATTTGACGTATATTTGTATTTGCAAATGCAGGGCTTGTAAAGTAACGGTGGACCCAGAACGTAATGGGCAAATAAGGTTGTGCCAGACAGGAAGCCAACTTGGTTAAACCTTTTTGCGCTAATTTAGTTGTAAGGCTGCGCCGATACCACCTTTACCGATCCCGATATTCGAAACCGAATACCCAATTTTTTTTACCAGCTATCGTAATACAGAAGTTTTCTTCAAAAGTCCAATGATTATTAAAATAGAAAATTTTGAAATGGTAATCAACAGTTAAAATGACTGTTGAGATCGTGAGCAAATCGCTGCAAACCACATGTCATTACCTCGATTGGTTCCCGACTTATCAATATTTCAGCGAAAGAAGCCAATACCGATCCGATATTGATGCCAAAATATCGGCAACCAATCCGATTCAGTGTTGGTGTTAGTGCAGCCAGTCGTATGTTTCAATCCAGCCTCTGACGTGCAGATTCAAAGACCAAGGTCGGCAAAATGGTTGACAATGGTCAAATGACCCAGCCGTCTTCTCATCTTCACCTGTTTATCTCCCATCCTCATCTTATTGATTTCAATGTACAGGGTGAGTACAAAATAACGATCTCATAAAAATTAATTATTTCAACACTACAAATGGTATCGAAATGCAGTTTGTTGTACTTAAGAGACGCTCCAATAGTTTTACTGTGCTCCTTCTTCCAACCATTTTGATCATCATGCACCTAGCGTGACATTCATTTTTCAAAATATCGCCTGAACAGCAGAAAGTGATGTGCATGGCATGTTTTTGCGAGTTTATCCTTTATTAAAGTGCAGCGAAAATTCTGAAGAGAATACGGAGAAGCTGCACCATCAAACAAGTGTATAAAATTGTGGGTTGAACAGTTTAAATGAATGGGAAGTGGGAGAATCACTGTTGCAACAGCCACCATCACCTCTGATATGATCCCAAACACATGGCGTGAAGTTGAGCACTGTTTGGATATTTTGCTTGCTACTCGAGCATCCTAAAACTGCTCTAGTATCGCTCTGAAGTAAAACAAACCGCATTTTGATACCGATTTAGTATTAAATAATACATATTTTAGAATGTGGCCATTATTTTATACTCGCCCTGTATCCCAAAGAAGATAGACAGGAGGTAAATAAAATATTTGGAAAAATTTTCACTTCCATTTTGTGGACAAATGCTTTATATACTATGCTTCATTGCAAACAGTTTGTGTATATTAAAAATTTGTGTAGTTGACTACTATTCGATAACTACATGACTACACTATTTTATTTTATTGAGATTTAATTGTTTATTGTTTGCTTGTGAATGTAATCTTCTGTATCGGCATTCCCGGCGTTCCTTGTGTTGAGTTGCGTTGGTACATTGGTTGTAGCTTGATTGGTGCAGTAGTGAGTGAGGGTGGGCTTGCCTGCAGTGTGGAAGTTGCTTCGTAAGAGGTGGATGGAAAATTTGAATGTGGCAGGACAGGTTACAGTTGAAAATATGCACTAGGATGGACGAAAGCTCCCGAAATGTGTGTGGCTTTCTTGTGTTTGAATGACTAGATGACGGAGACTTCTATAGTAACTTGAGGTAATGTAAAACTGTATAATAAAGTAGGCCCCTATGTTTTGCATGCTGCTTTTGCTAAGAAATAAAATGTGATGACAATTTTGGTAAGAAATAAAATGGTTCTCATTCAGTGTTCATTGTTCAGCGTTCATTGTTAGTCTCTTGATCCAAGTTACGCAGAAAATATAGAAATGCATGTATCACTTAATTCCAATTGATGGTAGTAATAGGTACAGCAAAATGATCTTAAGAGTTAAAAATATCGTTCCATGGTGGAAACTAGTGTTCGCTGTTCATTGCCCCTTGGTAAAGTAGAAAAATACATACAACATTGTAAATTTTCGATGTAAACCATAATTTAAAATATTGGTACAATAGTTCGCCGAAAATTTGCCGAAAGTTGTACATATTTATTTTTTACTTACAGCATGTGACAATACACAGTCAATAAACTTTAGAAAAATTAGGTACAGATTTTAATAAGTTTAGTATAACGTCAATGATATCATTAGTTCTTCAGTTGCTAATGCAAGGTATTCTGGCCAATTTTGAGCATTCTCTCGTGCCTTATGGTTATGGCAGTTTTAAATAATCCTGTTGCACACTTCTGTTTCTGTTTCTAAAATTCTAGTAAGGCTTAAAATTGAATTGGCTCGCTACACAAGTATTAGTTTGCTTTAGGTGACAAAAGGGTCAGCAAAATTATTTGTTCAATGAGAATGGTAAGGAAAAGAACCTATTAAAATAAAAAAAAAAAACTGCAGAAAAAATTTGCGCCTGCAGTTAACCCCATGTTGCATACGGTTGCCTGCAGG
This sequence comes from Lithobius niger, assembly GCA_023313725.1. Lineage (NCBI taxonomy): Eukaryota > Metazoa > Arthropoda > Chilopoda > Lithobiomorpha > Lithobiidae > Lithobius > Lithobius niger. The sequence goes on along the minus strand of JAHWFP010158090.1, from coordinate 20,706 downwards.
TAACAGCTGACTAAACGTGAAAAAACTTAAGTCTCAACTCGCACTGCAAGCTTTGTGAGGGGTCCCCGGGGACCCCGAGCAAAGTGAGCAGCGACAGCCTAGTGGTCAGCGTCCTAGTCTCCAAACCCTGCTAATGCTGGTTCGAATCCCCCGACTGACCCAACTATCATATGGTCCTTAAAAAAAAAGTATCAGAAAATAATTCATGCATTTAAGGGTTAAGTTAATTTAAAAGTTTTATTTTCTCCATAAGGTTTTGGGTTGGCAGTGTTTTAAAACTGTGATGTAAAAAACACTTCAAATCTGACAACCAGTGTCTCACCTAAAGAAGACAAATATGTTTGGATTGAAAACAACCTTAGTTCATTGAAAATTTATGGTATTGTTGGTACTGTACTGAACTTTGAAATGTTGCATAAATTTTCGTCATCATTATTATGAGTTTTAAATGTTGCCATAAAAAGTTAGAAACATGATGACATGGGAAGCCATCAAATCATTGAATTTGTTTGTCTTCTGTTTCAAACTTGTTTTATGGATATCTTGTACAAATGTGATATACAGCTAAACCTCATAACGATACGTCTTATAACAATGCTATATTTGCGGCTCTGCAAGCGACTATTACTCTTTGTAAAAACAGTAGCTATTATGTCTCATCATATCAAAACCAAAACTGGTAAATGGGCCACCAAGCTCCTAATGGTTCGGCCCTTCAAAGGAGTGATATCACACCAAACCAAAACATTCGCCAAGTTAATTGCACCTACTAATAGTTCGAAGGTTAAATGAAAACTAGAACATTGCTAAGTTCGGTAGGGCCGAACCATTCAGAACTTGGTGGCCCCTTTTACCAGTTTTGGTTTTAGATATGATATCACTCATTTTTTCTAAATTGTGTATTGACTCCACTACCGCGCAGATGTAATAAAGTGCCACGTCAACAAGAAATTGGTTTTCAACACTTCACTACTACCTTTTGCCTATTCTCAACTTGGTCAGCTCTTTATAGGTTTTTGGTTTGGTTTTAATTTTGTTGTAATTTGTTTTATTTAGTTAGATTAGGTGTGTTGATGTCACTCCTTTGAAGGGCCGAACCATTCTCAACTTGGTGGCCTCTTTACTAGTTTTTGGCTTTGTTTATTTTGCTTTGTTTTTACAGTTGGTTTATTTTTCGTGAATTGGACTCAAATACAATTTCTTTGCAACGTTGTTTAGATTTATCGTGATACACTAGTGTGTGTCTAGTCACGCACGTCAGTAAACACGTTCTCATTGTCCAAACTTTGGCCGTCCAATGCGAGACGATGCCGACAATACTAACAATGGTTATAACAATAATTTAGTACTTATGCGCCCTCCTTCGCCATCCCCGTTAACGCCCCCATGTTCCAAACCATACAAGGTACGCAGTTCATATTGTACTGCTCCCATTCGTCCAATTTCATAGCTGAAAGCCTTCCCGTTATCTCGGTATCAATGAATAATCACCCTATGAGATTTAACATGGGGATGAGCGGACTAGCTAGCTAGTTAACTGGTTAGCTAGCTAGCTAGTAGTAACAGTTTCAACGTTATTGAGGGTCAGATTTTGCATTGAAAGCAGCTTAGCTGGCATTTCTTCACGAGTTGTCAGGTGGGTCATTGCTCTCGATTTCAACACAATTTAAGCTTTTGTACCGCATTATTATTTTTCTCCAAGTACCTGAAATGTGCCCAACTGTATTTCAGGATATAAGACACTGACGCTATGGTGTCGCGCTACAATGATTTACAACCTAGACACTTGAATTGATGTGATGTTTGTTGTGATGTTCGTTGCCTAACTTGATGCGACCCACTAGCATGCGTCTAGATAAACAGTTAAGTTCACGTACAAATGTAACTCAAGTGGAAAGTAATTGCCGAATTATCTTTTTGTTTAGGCACAATTACAAAACCTGATGACATCTAAATACATAGCCTTTTTCTTGGAAGAAGTGAGCGGATGGCAACAAAAGTTATCAATGGCTGATCAGGTGATTTCCGCTTGGATGGAAGTGCAGCGAACCTGGACTAACCTGGAAAGCATCTTCGTTGGCTCTGAAGACATCCGCAAACAGCTACCAGAAGACTCAAAGCGATTTGACTACGTAGACAAAACTTTCAAGGTATCTAGTTAGTGTCTCACTATTATTGCCAAATGAGTAAAATACTGTACTGTTTAAACGACTAATGATTGTCATTACAAATTGTTAACTCGTATGATCAGTTATCTTTATAACAAAAATGCTGATGCTGGCTGGGTGGCTGTTTGCATTTTGGTGCCGCTGAGGTATGTCACTTGATGGCTGTGATCGGGGCCATGCCCAGGTAATGGCGGCGGCCCTAGCAACCTCCACGAATGTGAATTGTGTGGCACTCGCCATTTGGCCGGTAGACATTAAAATGCACTCGCCATTGTCCATTACGTCCTCGCCATGTAGAAACAATTTTAGCAGTTGTGCTACTGCTTAATGCTAAAATATTATTTGCATTAATCTAAGCCTCCAATCAACTAAAGTGGCTAGCAGCTGTAGCACACTTGGTTCGAGAGCCCTTGTAATTCTGCACGCAACGCCGCAAACCGCTTGTTCTAGCTAATACGGTTCCCGAGATATGACAATTTAAGCATCAGGGTTTGTTAATCAGTCGCCATTTTGGCAAGTAGCTCTAAAAACTAAGTCGCCAACTGCTGAATTTTCCTCGCCATTTGGCGAGTGGCGACCGACATAGGTGAAGGTTGGGCCCTAGTAGTTCTTATTAATAGAAGACAGTATTCAGAATTAAAAAAAATCATTCAGAAACTTTCTCCTTGTGTTGAATACCTAACGCAGTTATGTATAGTACAAGCTGGCCAACATTAAACAATTACTGTTTTAGAAATTAATGGAAGATATGCAGAAGACTCCAAATGTTATCAAAGGGACGGCCAAACATGGCCTCTACGAACAACTGGAGAAATTGCATGGGCAGCTGGCTTTGTGCGAAAAAGCCCTCGCTGATTATCTGGACACGAAGCGCCTCGCCTTTCCTAGATTCTACTTTGTGTCCTCAGCAGATTTGCTTGACATATTGTCCAACGGGAATCAACCAGAACTGGTAAGTGTTGTATTTTTGTACGTAAATTATTTATTACTCTTCTTATTTAACCAGTTGACTGCTGTCTTATTAGTGGTTTTGACACTATTAGCGCACCTAGGAATTTTGTTATCTTAACGGCTGTTCGTGCTCAGTAAGGCGCAACCCAAAGCCAACACGTCGCAGTGTGCCTTGCCGTTACACGAGCTGAAAATGTCGAAGCTACTACTTTGAAAGATCGAAGACATTACAACCACACAAAACTCACAATTTTAAGTTCAAAGATAGTTCAAGGTAACATAAGCTGTTTTGCGCCTGTCTAATGAACGCCAGTACAGTGCAGGGCCAACTGCTCAACCCCAATTGTGTCTGGGGTCACGTGACGTAAATCCTTGGGGGATGCCCTCCTCCAGCCAGTATAAAAGTGCAGGTTTCAGCTGGGTTCCTCAGTTGATGACGTGGGTCTGGCCTGCAAGTTCTGAAACTCTCGAGGACTGGTACAGACCTGGACCTAGTGCCTAATATGTGTACTCTATGTATATTTCCCCTAGCTACGCAGTAAGGAATGAATTGGAATTGAGTTCTTGAACTTGAAACTAATCATCCATTCCCTGAGTACTAACAGTTGTAGTAAGGTGGGGGGGGGGGATTCAAAGTGAAGTTCTAATGGGTCTAGATTGGGGTTGCTCATTTCAGCAATTTTCACTACTATCTGAAAATACTTCCTTTTATCGTCAATAAAATCGTCACCATCAATTTCACTCATTTTCAAAAAGAAGACCCGCCGTGGTCTTGAAATTTTCAACAAAACTTCGTCTTTCTTCAGGCTCTCTTAAGGACTGAGTCAAACTCTGGTTACATCTTCTACTACTTTGATTTTAACATTTTTCAACCTTTGATTTGGCGCGTATGTAGCTTATGGTTTTTACAAGGCAGGTTCACTTCGGATGTCGATTGTTGCCTCCAGAAATTATGGGCTGTATCAAACTGCTTTTTTCCTTCCACTCACATTCAAGAACTGCATTCAGCTCGCGGCTGATCAAGTGCATGATATTGGGGTTAGATGGCCCTTGAATATTCATAAGGTGTACATTGTGTTGCACTTGTATGGCAATTGACTCCATGCATCGGAGGTGACTGTCCCTCGACGAGTTTGCATAGACAAGCGTTTTTGTCTTCTCCCATCATATTTCATGGATGGGAGAAGACAAAACGCTTGTTTATCGATGCTTCTTCGGTTCCCGCTACTCCCCTGGTTAGCCCAATCAAGGGCTACAGGTCGGCAATCAAATCTCTTCTCTCTTGTCTGGCAGAAAACAAGGTTGTCACCAGCTAGATCATCTCACAATTTACGTTGGCTTTCAAAAAGACCAAAGACTAAACAGCTTTTCTCAAGATGGAATTTATCTTTGGTTCTTACAAGTCTGAAAAATCCTCCGTATGAACCTCTGCATTCTGCCTCACTTCTGCATCTGTCAGAGAAGACGGTGTTCCTCATTATCTTTCATCTGCAGAATGGCAGAGTGAGCTGGCAGTCTTTTTCAGAGAAGACGATCACATATGGTTCTGAAGTGATATGACGTCGGGTGCTCCTATTTTCCACAATGGGTTCAGAGCAAACAACTTGAGGCCTAATGTTGCTCCAAAACCTTTGACCATCAAAGCGCTAGAACCTATCGTTGATCCAGATGGGATAGAGAACACCCAATGTCCCATTAGGGCTTTCCAGCACTTTGGAAAGGACAAAAGTTCCCAAGACCAAATCAAGTGCCAGGGAACCAAGAGGGTGCCTCCAACTTCATTCTTCCTTCAGGTCAACGTGCACAGAGGTGAAATGAATCCTGTCCCCATGATTCCATTCAAATTGTGGAAATGGATTTATAATGCAGCTTCCTGTGCCTATGGCAGTCGAACACCGCTTGACGAAGTAGTGGCTTATTCCTGGAATAATAATAACACCTTCATCTCGCACTAATTAAGACACTTAAGTGCTTCAAGACGAGGAAAAAACAATGAAGGAGCACATTGCAGCAGGCAGTAGGATTGGATACTGACTTCTGTTCTGCCTGCTATTGACAAAATGGCTCTAAACACAGTGTAAGGATAAGGCGCAGTGGAAAATTTTGCGCAGTATGAAGATCTTACACAGTGGAAAGGTTTCACGCAGTGAACTGAAAGTGTGGCTCAGCCGACAAAGTGGAACACAAAGACACTGCGCCACAATGTGAACTGCTGAGTCAAGGACGTAAGAAGTGCCTCCTGAATATCTTCAGGTGGGTATTTTTTCTTACTTAGTTTATTCTTTTGAAATGGTACAACTGTGTCTAATATGCAGGGTGTTTCATCTCAACGGTCCCAATGAGAGTGAGAGTAGGAATATCTCCTAACGTATGTGACACACATCGTATATGGTTAATGTCATGTTAAGAATATTGGGGACAATCCATTGGTGTAACCTGAGATGACCCGAGTCCATTCTTCAAGGTCGTCAAACTGCTATATTATCAGTAGATACATAGTTTAAATTGCAAACAAGTAGAGATGGAGAAATGAAAGGCACTAAAGAAAAACAGAATGGAAATCTATAAAAGGAGATAAGGTAAAATTGAGCAGGCAGTCCAACCCGTGGGAACTTCAGTGCGTACTTAATTACTGACATACTCATCAGGAAACAAGTTGAGACCACTGGGTTTAGCAGTAAAGGTACTCTGCAGAGGTGAACCCATGCACAGGGATATTTGATCCCTTGAGGTAAACATTTACCGTTATGTTTGTGACCTCTGGGTGGTACGCAGTGAAGTTTCCAGGGGTTGGAACGCCTGTCGTCCTCTCCGCTTTCGTCGAACCCATAACTTGCCGTGTGAAGTAAATTGTCGAAGCGAAGTGAAAGCTCTGACCAGCTGCGCCCCCAGTGGGTGATAAGCTCAACGTATCGTAATAAGATTTAAAACGAAGTAAAGGAGTTTTAAGTTAATTTCGGGTATGTAATGGCAAATCGAAGCGATGTTAGCACGTACTGAAGGTAAGTACGCAGTGTCAAGCAGTGTTAAAATTTACCTTTATCACATTTCTGTTTTGTATGACCACTTTGTCATCGGCAACAGTATAGTAAAATGATTGCTATAATTATTTGTTTGGTTGGTTTTTACTTTTGTTTCTTCTTGTAGGTGGCTAAGCACCTGACAAAACTGTTTGACTCCATGGCAGCACTGCTGTTTAATCTGGATGGAGCTAAAAAGAAGACTAAAATTGCCCATTCAATGATGGCCAAAGATGGTGAAGTGGTGATTTTTGATAAAGAATGTGACTGCAGCGGGCAGGTTAGTGAAGATTTTGACTTAATTGTACCACACAGGCAACTGTTGCAATGAGCACTATACTGAATTGGACCGATCAAGTTGAACCGATATTGGCTGATTTTGATTGATTTTGAGTGATTGGTTTTCTTCAAAAATAATCTGTCAACATTTCCACTTTCGCCGGTTGTTTTCAATGTTTCATCTAAGGCTGGCCAGAGCAATCGAGCCGATGCTCGGCGAGCAAAATATGATCGGTGACTCTAGCTGCACCAAGCAACTTGGTCCAATTAACTGAGCCGGTTTTACTGGGGCCAGTGAACGTTTGACCCAAGAACTATTTTGTGGAGAGGCCAATCATTCATTCACTGTCAATGCTGTTGTTGCTTCACTGAACTCTTAACAGTGTCAACAAATGGAATGTTTCAATATTTGATTTTAACAAGGAGTAAATTTCAGGAATGCATCAATACCACTTTTTGCCGATATTATTTGGTAACTATAGTGGTAAAGTACTGCTAATCCGATACTGAGGTTGGATATTGCGCAAAATGAGAGTAAGCATTGATTTCGGATTAAAAGAACTGTGACAAATTTTCAGTTTTGTGACTTAGTTTGGAAATGTCTTGTGCTTAAGTGTTTATTTTGGAACCTATTTTTGGTTTTGTTGATTAATTTAACGAGCGAATTGAGTTATGGACTTGAACTTAGCACCATACAAAAGCTCTTGGAAAAATGGTTAAAGTGGGTGTATTTGGACATTAAAGTTGTTCTATTTTCACTTTTATTCAATAATACTTCCCCTTAGTTATCGGCTCCAATGCCTTATTTATTGCTCCATCTCAAATCTTAGGCCACCTGTATTTCTAAAAAAAGAAAACTATTTTTGTTGGGCACGGGCTGAGATGGTCGCATGCTTTTGCTGTAGTATATTCCAAATGTCCAATTTAAAACCTTTCGAAAATGATTATGCAGAGTTAAAAGTGCTCGCATGTTACAACCCCCGGCAATAAAATATGCAGCGTGCAGTAGCTGTCAGTCGTGTCTTTTTCATTTTGTGTGACATCTGCAATCAAAAAACAGAATCCAAAATTGCAAGTATCGAGAAAATGGTGCACGTCATACAGACCAGTCTCTACGACTACATTCGACCTCGTCAGACTTTAATTGTAATTTTATTGTATAGGTTAATGTCTTAAAAGAGTTAAGTTGTTGCCCCCCAATAAAATTTTATTGATGAAAGGACCCATTTTAAACCTTTAAGGACTGTGCTCGCTAAGAACTTATAACTGACTTGTAGAAAAAAATCGCAGCTTCTCACCCAGCTGAGGTAAGGGAATGAAACCTGTGTCATTTTTATGCTTAATGATCTGGCTTTCATATCCCAGTTTAAATTTTACTGTACTTGGCTGGAAGTTTTCGATATGACTTGTAGAAGAGCTGTAAACAATGATTATACAGCGGGCGCATTCGGGCGCACCCGTCGTCAAAAGTTTAACTACCAACTACAGTAACCCCACCAGTTGGCATAGGCTCAGGCCCTCTGGCTTACTTGTCGATGTTGTGGACTATAAACTTTTTGGCCCTTGCGTGGCTCGAGAAAAGGGAGATACATGTTCATCGAGAATGTCTCCTGGCGACAAAATTACGAATTCGGGTTTAGTCCCTACATTGCGCGAAACCCATAATATAATGTGCACATAGTGCAAATTAAGCCCACGTCGCAAGGCCCCTAGACCTAGAGGTTTGCAGTCGCCACGTTCCCATGACTTATGGAGAGGCGTCGCTATGTCTCTTGGTTGCCACGTCACAGTTGATAAAGGGGCGTCGTCGTGTATCTAGGTCGCCACATCGACTAAAAAACGTTCCATCCAGAATGTCTACTGGCGTTTCTAGATGGTGTGCCCCGAGAAAAGGGAGATAATCTCATCTAGAAATAGAAAAGACTATAAAAATAAAAATGGTGTGAATTTGGGTGAAGCCCATACGTTTGGCGACACCCCTAATATGCACAATGTACCACCTGAGGCGACGTTGCCATGTCTCTTGACCTAGATGTTCACCATCGCCACATCCCCGTGGTGCCATGTGAGAAGGGGATAGCTTTGCCAAGTCGCATTGTCGTCATGGTCTAGTCAATAGAGGAACATTACGAAGCATTGTTGCCTGAGGTACCAGGTAGAGGCCTTCTCGGAAAGCTCTGCAGGTGTGGGGGGCGGAGGGAGACCTATCCTACCCTCTATGGCAAGCACAGGTCGCAATTGTGAAACCAAATTAACGTTTTACTGAAGCAGCACGAGAATCCCACCTGATTGACTTTCATGGAGACTGGAGGGACGTCAACATGGGTTGTCTCCAAAGAGTGGGGTAGTCCAGTGTTGCCTGCCATTCATTTCAACTTCATTGCTGGTGTGAGCCATCTGCTGCTTGACCCTCGTGCGTATACCTTTTTTTGTTTCTCCAACATAAACAAAAGTGGCATACTCTGCTCGAATGTTTCGAGTATGGCACATCCCTAGTCGTACGTAATCATTTTTCGCTTAAGCCAAAAGATCTAAATTCCCTGATTGAAGGTCGGTGGCTCATTGATCATTTATCTATTTGAATTCAGTGATGTAAAACTGGTTAGCCATACCTTTGAGGTTGGCTTCACCTATGAGCTCTTCGAAAGGCAATGTATCAGCTATCCCTCTATCCTCAAAAGCCTATGTCCCTGTAGTATACAGGAGCAGTAACGACTGTCTACTAGTGAATAAAGAACCGACTGTCTACTAGCGTTTCTGTTTATGGGGCCTTCAAAACCTGTTCGTTGGTTTCCAACAGTAGACTTCTTGTATGAAGTACCAAGTGAATCGTAAGACTTCTTTTCGTAGTGAACCGAGACAAAAACTGATCTTAACACTTTGTATTTTTGTATTAACGGTAAAACAGGAATTCTAACTGCTGAATTTATTGTTTAGTTTACAATTTATCAACTATGGGAAATCTACTGTTAAATTTCCTTAAACAATTTTATGTATCAATTTAGTAACTTCTATAGTAATAATTGTTGGTTATGTGGTTACTGCATAATATCGGTAACTACGGGACAATTTCACTTCTCAAAAATGTTTGAATTAGAAACACACATGCAAATTGGACCACACTGAAGACAACTTTACCCATTCGTCACATTAGCAAATGTAAGCCTAACTAATTACCCAACACTTAAGTGACATTCTTTAAACCTAACAAAATAATTTATCCTGCAGGTAGAGCACTGGTTAACTCGTTTGCTGGAGGTGATGCGTTCAACAATTCGCTGGTACATGACAGAAGCTGTTGTGACATATGAAGAGAAGCCTCGAGAATTCTGGCTGTTTGATTATCCGGCGCAGGTTGCTTTGTGTGGGACTCAGATTTGGTGGACGACAGAAGTTAACATGGCCTTTGCCCGTTTAGAAGAAGGATTTGAAAATGCAATGAAAGAATACTTCAAAAAACAGGTATGTTGGTTTGTTTTAAAGAAGGAAGTGCAAACGTTAATAAATAGATTCATTAAAATGACTGAACTGACAGTAAGTGTAAATCGACAAAACCAGTATCCTGTAGCCACAATTGTATTGAAAAGACATCTTTAAAGAAGATCAAAACACGCTACCATCTTTGAAGAACACTAGAAATTTGAATTACTACACTTTCGACGACTCTCCTTTCACCTCCTCCTGAATTATTTGCAAGAAAATATGAAAATTTCATCACAACATCAAGACGAATTCAGCATTTGAATTCTTGCTAGTCCATTATCTAGTTCGCAACAGACTAGTGCGAATTCAAACATGTTCCTCATGTTATGATGATGTGACTTTTTCATAATTCCTGCAAGTAATTCTGATGACGGTCAAAGGAAAGTTACCAAACATTTAAGTGTAGGATTAGTGTAAGTGTAAATGATTTGCAACTACAGTACCGAACCAGTTATAGGTATGAGGCGTGGTTAATTACACTGGGGGTAATTCTGTCTGGAGAGAAAATAGTTATTTCTGTGGAAGGCGCAGGTTCTTTTATTAAGAATTTAATGTCTCATTTACATATAGTAGCTACTACAATGCATTTCAGTAGCTTTCAATAACTTTAATCTCTGGTGGTTGATGACTTTAAACAGTTAAGGAGTTGTGTATGTTGCATAAATGTTTTGTTCCCAAGTGCTAATAGTAATGCATTAACAATTTACCGTATTTATTTATTAAGTGCCGTGAATGGAGTTCCGTCTTTCCTTAGGTCCAGCAGTTAAATACATTAATTACTATGCTGCTGGGAGACCTGACACCAAACGATCGACAAAAGATTATGACCATTTGTACTATTGATGTACATGCCCGAGATGTTGTGAATAAAATGATAGTTACCAAATTGGATAATGCTCAAGCCTTCACCTGGCAGTCTCAGTTAAGACATCGGTACGTTATCAAGTTAAGTTGCACTAATAGTAGTTGCATCCCACACTTGCAAATTTGTTGCCCATTTGACCAAACCAATTGGCTTATCGTTAAGTCGATACTATTGATAATTATCAGGCTTATTTTGTGCTGAATTTAACCAGATATTAATCTTGGCACTAGTTTTGTCCATTCACTCTTCTTTGGTATTACCGCACGTTTTTCACAGAATATACTCTTGGAAATGCAGGACGCTTATTTACCCGTACCGTAATAGTAATCGAGCAAAAACTGATGTTTGGTAAAATCTTCCGATTAAACAGTTAGTATTTGTGTCTGCACCATATTTAGCAGAACAATCTAATTAAAAATTAATTTAATGATTACGTCATGAAAAATTTTTTGGCCGCCCCCCCCCCCCATCTAGATTGGCTTCACCTTTACCAACAACTCCAATGCATGCTTCTTGAGAAATTCTGAACAAGCTAATGCTTGTATGTATAGACGAACCATCTCAATTTGGATTTTGCTGGGCTTTTATTAGTAAAAGTTCCAGAAGTTTGAACTGGGAAACCGCCGGTCATTGTAGTGGGGCCAAGATATTCTCCAGTGTAATCCTGAATTGCTCTCGTAGCTACTGAAAAAGCCTGGTAGTATCTCTCGACTCCCCTAACTATCATAGACTTCTACAGGGCCTCCTTTCCACTCAGTTTTTTCAGGATAGCTAGGCCAAATTAATCAGATTTTTCAGCTGCTAGGCTGAGCTCTGCCACCACTCAGCTCCCATGACCATGTCTAGAATACTATTATCATTTTATTATTTTATTATTATTAATTTCATCATTTTCATCATTGTGCGGTGTATTAATCTTAGTAGTAAACTATTTTGTTTAGGTGGGACGATACATTTAAAGACTGCTTTGCCAACATCTGTGATGCGCAGTTCCGTTACTCACACGAGTATCTTGGCTGCACGCCTCGTCTGGTGATTACGCCGTTGACAGACAGGTGAGTTAGTGCAAGAGCTTTTGTAATTGTAGTATCAGCTTGTAACTATGTCAGAAACACGAACATTAACTGACAACACCATTGGTAGTCGATGACTTACGAGACGGGAAGTGACACTAAAGAAAGCTGTTAGCTGCAGTCCGAAATACCTTTGACGCGCTTCAACCAAAGATCTTCCGTAAACTGTACTGTAGTCTTGTTGGAAGCATCATCGAATATGCAAACCAAGCGTGGTGGATCAGACTTGAACGCGACAAGGACAAAGTTGAAAGGCTCGAGAGACACGCTAGAAAGAGGGTTATTGATTTATTCAATCTGACGTACACTGAATGTTTACTACGACTCAACTTCCCACACTGGCTTATCTACGTTCTCACGGAGATCTTCGCGTATAAGACTTATTAGTGGAGTAGATAAGCCTGGACTTCTGCATTTTAGTGAAGAATGCACCAAATTTGGCACAGATGGAAATTTAGGTATACTGATGAAATCTGGATATAGGGCCAACTGAATTTCTCAAACCGCAAGTGCCTGTTTTTAGCCATGAGCCAAACCAAAAAAAATAGCTTGACCAGTCTCCATCTATAGGAAAAAGTATTTAAAATTTGGCGAATCATACCTTAATAATATTCTTCAAGTCGTAGGGTATGGCAGCTCTCACTGAAGGAGCTTTTCTAGTTTTTATTAAAAAACATATTGAAGGATTGAATGAAAAAACAGTGATGTCACCATAACCCAACACCTTTGTTGAATGATCGCTTGTATTTTTACTTCAGGTGGTATTAGCACACTGGATGGTCGATGGTAGATGGTGGATGGTCGATAGTGGGTGGTCGATGGTAAATGGTGGATGGTTGATGGTCGATGATAAGTGGTGGATGGTTGATGGTGGATGGTTCATGGTTGATGGTGTGGTGGATGGTTAATGGTGCATGGTAAATGATGCATGGTGCATGGTAGATGGTAAGTGGTCGATGGTGGATGGTCGATGGTAGATGGTCGATGGTAGATTATCAATGGTAAATGGTGGATGGTCGATGGTTGGTGGTGGATAGTCGAAGGTGGATGGTAAATGGTGGATGGTCAATGGTGCATGGTCGAGGGTAAATGGTGGATTCTCATTGGTAAATGGTAAATGATCGATGGTGGATGGTCGATGGTGGATGGTGGATGGTCGATGGTGGATGGTCAATGGTAGATGGTCAATGGTTGATGGATGGCAAAAGGTGGATGGACATTGGTTGATGACGGACGGTTGATGGTCGATGGCAAATGGTCGATAGCATTCATTGATGACTTTACACGACATTGCCTAAATTCTAAGAATTAATGCTGTTAGTAGTAGGCTTTCTGAAATGGTGTTTACAAGTTTATTAGGAATGCAATGCAACAAGGCACAACAAAGCAACACAACTAACTTAGAAAATAAAAAAAAATTACTAACTTTGAACATACTTTGTAATGTGAGTTGATTAGCTGTAGAATGTTTCAGTAGAAAATGTTGACATTTTGTATCTTTTTTAATATTGAATTAAACTAGTAGTTATCTTATTCACTACAATAGGAAAAGTACAGTTTTGAAGGAATAAACTTGCAGTGAAGTGTCTTTTGAAACCATTAAGATATAATTTCTCACTTCGGCTAAATAGCTCAGTGGTTGCTTCTCAGATTACTAACCTAGTGGTCTTCGGTTCGAGTGATCGATGTAGGGACAAAGTTTTTTTCCCCTTTTTGCTATCTGCCAAGCTGTAGCTGAAAAACAAATTTGTGCACTATTATTTTTTTATGTCAATTTATTCTAATTTTGAGTTAAATAAATAAATAAAATACTTGATTTTAATTAATGCTTAATTCAGTTAATTATCGTAGGAGTAAAGGAAACAACATAGTGGAGTAGATAAGCCAGACTTGTGCATTTTAGTGAGGAAAGCACCAAATTTGGCACAGAAGCTAATTTAGGTATACTGATGAACAGAGGCGGACTGGCAAGGTCGGGGGGTTGGGAATTCCCGACTGCCTCTCAGCAGAAATAAATAAGTTATAAAGGAAATTTAGTGTATTATTTTAAATATTTTTTTTTTTTGTAATACACGGTTGCGCTTTATTTATTCTTGCTAAGTTTCACACCTTTTGGCTGTACTTACTAAATTAATCATTCTCAGTTTGTAAGCAACGTTGGTTTTGGTAATTAGCCGTTTTTGTCTTTCAAGTACGACGCCCAAATTTCGAGTTTCAACCACAGAAAGCCGCAGTTTACTAGTTGTATTTGGTTTCTCGCATCATTGCGATTAATGAATGAACGATAGAGCAGCTGCGCCTGCATATTGCACGGAAGCCGCTCTTCATGTCATGAAGTTACAAAATGTACGTACGCATTCTGTCTAGAGTGATTGCAGTAACTCACGGGGCATTAACACACAGATCCTTCGGTTAATATATCAGCCATGGACGACATAAGAGAAAGAGAAGATGACGTTTCTTCTGTCACAGAAACGAGCGAACCGATGAGAAATCATCAATTTGCTTTAAAACGACAAAAACCGTCAAATCTTTTTCTAAAAAATGAAAGTTTGGGGGGGTAGATGGCCATCTCGGTTAGAAAGAATTTGGTTAAAGTCCGTTCTGCACCCGGTAAAAAAAAACCTGGATTTCGGTGGTAAAACTAGACTTCTGCAGCCAGTTATAAGACGGACACTTAGACATTCTCAGCTTAGGAATGTAAGCCCTGAATGTTTTCTACTCCTTATCAAGTTGCAGTGCAAACTCATTGAGAATGATCTGTATCAGAGTAAAGTCATGTGTTTCCTACAATTGGGCTAAATAAGGGGGGAAAACATCTCAGCAAAAATACCATAAGAGTCACATGATTGAATTCTAACAAATACTAAAGCCTGGCCAAGCACCTTGACGCCATGACCATTTTCGGTTAAGGCCTAAAATTTTCAATTTTTTCTTTCCTTTACTTCTAGCAAGTACGTGTCCTTAGGCTTGGGTCCATTTCCATATTTTTAAATGCGGAAATTGGGATTCAGTTTATGTCGAGGGCAGATCCAAGGAAGGTGCCGAAGAGACTGAATTGTTCGAAAAAAATAAAGCCAACTAAGACAAAAATTAATCAAACAAACTGAAACAAACACTCGGCGAATCTCCCCCCCCTCCAATGTTGTTCTGGTTTCGCTCTTTATTATTTGCATCAAACCCTGATGTTGAAAAGTCCCCACCCCACGAAAATATGCTACCTGCAGTGTGATAACACATAACACTGAACCAAAACTAGTACCAAAACTAATTACTATGGTTAAATCACTTGCTTTTCATAATAAAAAAAAAAGTACTGAGTGTTCGTGTGTGCACCTGAGAACCAGCATTCTTCTAAAGCCACCAAAAATTAATTTAGGGCATGACAAGGGGTTTTAAAAAAAGGTCTTCCCCTACTGTTCATTTATTTTCTTTAATTTTTGTGGCGCCCTGAGCAATGTCTAATCGTATCGTTTGAAGCCAGGAAAGGCCATAGAATACCTAGAAATCCGTCAGCTTCCGGGGCTCTGCCCCAGACCCCCCAGCTGTAGTGCATGATTCGACAAATTTTACTCCCACCCCAACCAATTTCTCTTCGCTTCGTTCCTGGCTCTGCCCTAAAAAGCTGAAAAAAAAGTGGCCTCTGGCCGTCACCTTCCCGACTGGCCTCTTGACCCGCCAGTCCGCCTCTGCTGATGAAATCTGTAAAGGTAGCTTTAGGGCTCAAACGAAGATCAAAAGATCAAACTTTGGTCAAAAAATTACATTTCTTGTTTCTGGAAAATATACTATACTTGTTAATTTTTGCATTCATTGAAACAATGGATGTGTTTTCCCGGAGGATTTAAGTTTCTTGTAGCCGCCAGCTGCGTAACCGACCACGCATGCATGACGCGATCCTTCTCTACAAATATGAGCTCTCAAGAGCATTCGTCATTCATTTTTCCTCCACAGCGTGTCTACGTCACTTTGTTTCCCGCCGTTCACCCGAAGATTTTGAAGTTTCGCCACATTTGGAAGGATGTTTGACCCTTCCTAAATGAGGCTCTGGATAACGTCCTTCCGTCCTCAGCTCATCTTGCTGCAGCGCAATCCTCATTGGTTGAACGTCTGCCAATTGAAAATCAACAAAAACGATTGTATGCTGCTCTCGCCTTGGACATCATTCGAATTCGCCCATGGACGCATTCGTCCAGGAACTTCTTTTGGAGCAACGAAATCATCTGATTGGTTGAACGTCCATCAACCAAAATTCAACGAAAGCGAATGCCAGCATAGGCATGCTAGCTCTCGCCCAGACCACGCTCCTGCAACAATCTAGATCGACTGAACCAAGCATTAAGTTTTTGCCCGTCGTTTTCCTCAGCTATGCTACTGTTTGCGGTGACATCTTATTTGCACCCTTGAATCAACTGAACAATCAAGCCGATTGGTGTTACGAATACCTCCTTGTCTCATCTGTGGCTAAACCCACGTCTTTAGTGAAGTTTTCAAGATGCACTGAGTGAAGTTCTCGTTCCTTTCTTCTTGTCTCGATTGTACACCAAGTGGAAAACCGAGCAAACAGTGTTGCGAACACCTGCTCGTCCCCTCCTCCCGCTCTTCTCATTCGTGACTTAAACCCATGATTTGAGTGTAAAGTTTACTGATGTACGGCATTTTCATCTGTGCAGCTCCTCTCGATCACGAATCGACTGAAAATCACGAATCGACGGGTGCTGTTGTCCAACTCCTCGTTTCATTCGTGGCTTTAAACCCACGATCTGAGTGAAGTTTCCAGATGCACGACTTTTTCGATTCTGCTGCTCTTGTCGATCACGGATCAAGTGAAATTCAAGATGGATGCTGTTGTCTATCCACTGCTTGTCTCCTTTGTAGCTTAAACCCACGTTTTGAGTGAAGTTTCCTGACGCACGACATTATCAACCATACAGCTCGTCTCGATCACAGATCGAGTGAAAATCAAGACAGACGCCATTGTCCATCACTGCTCGTCTCATTCGTGGCCACAATTACGCTTCGAGTAAAGTTTCCAGACACACAACCTTTTCCAATCTGCAGCTCGTCTCGATCACGGATTAAGTGAAAATTAAGACGAATGCTGTTGTCCACACCACTGCTTGTCTCATTCGTGGCCACAACACATCTTGACCACGGATCGTGTGAAAATCAGGACGGAAGCTGTTGCCTGTGCAACCACTTGTCTCGTTCGTGGCTATTACCCACACTTTGGCTGAATTTCAAGGCGAACAATGTTTTCACTCCCACGCCTCGTCTCGATCAAGGTCAATACCTACAAATCCAGTAAAAACCAAGACGAACGCTGCTCTCCGTACAGTTACCAGGTAATGTAAAGGAAACTGGACGTCACTTGTTTCCTGTTTCGAACGAATCTAAAAGACGAAACGAGGGAACAACAGGGGCGCAGATGCAGCAATCATTACCACAAGTCTCATACATAGCCTGAAACCATGCCCCCACAACGACTATATATCAAGATGAATGGCTTCACCCATAGGCTTGAACGAGCTAACGAATTCAGTGACATTTTCACGCCAAATGTCGCTTTCCATACCTCCGCTCGTATCGCTTGGCGGTGCCGACGAATTGAGGGTAACTTTCAAGACAAATGCAGGAGACGTCTGCCCAGTGCTCTAGTGCAGCCTTGCTCTGTCTTCATCAACTCCCAGCTTGTGGAAGACAAAACAAATGCCGTAGCCCCTACCTTGCACCGTTTCCACACCTGCCATGGAACTCGTATCGTTCGTGGATTGTTCAAGCTCCCGTTCGAGTGTTTATTTCATGATGCGACGTTTCCAACTTTGACATTCCGTCTTAATCTTAACTACCATGCAGATCGTGAAGATTTGTTTGGTACCTTGTAGTCGCCAGAGTCGTAACCCGACTGCTCGTCTGTTCTGCGCATCCCTCCTTTAATAAAGCGCATTCGCGCCGCATTTGGGTACAAAATTTCCTTCTCTCCCATCATTCGCTTGAAAATCTTCTTGCCTGCCATTCGGAAAGAAGGATGTCTGAACAAGCCGCCATCGAGGGTCCGGGGAACTTTCTTCTGCCCCCGACCATATCCGCTGTCATCTCCGACACCGCTAACCCCATTCTACCACGCTCGTTGTCTTCATATGCGAATTCGAATGAAAAAATCCATAACAACCACATCTCCATACGGCACAACCGTTGCTACCTTTCATTTGCCCTCCACATTCCTGGCTTAGCCAGTGGAACAAATGCGTTTTCCCTGCTGCCCGTCAGAACAGACAAATGAATCTTCTAACTGCCGAGCTTCGGCACCCACTGTCGCTAGAACCTACTGCTTGCCTTATCCTAATCTTCGACACGAATGCACGGTGACTGACGGCTGTCTGCCTTTGATACTTTTCCGTTCGTCGACCTTACCAACACACGAACGATGCCTCCCGGTCAAAGGCGGCAATGCCACTTCGTTTTCCCATCACTCACTGTTGTCTCTGATACTCACGCGTCAGTTTTTGCTCCACTGCATTCGCCCGCTCCTGTTACAAAAGCGTCAAGGGCTTCAACGAATGCGACAATGCCATCAAAATGAATGCTGCCTGTCCACCCGAATGTGTCAAGAGCGTCAACGAACTTATCTAATAGAAGATTTTGAAAAGATACATCTCTTTCGAAAATTCACACCCTGACAGCGTAAGTTGTTACTGGACTGTTTGGTGAAAACTTTTTTCAATCGCTTGTGATTCTCAATGACGTAAAGTCAGCAGGATTTAAGATCCTGTGGTGCAGCTTCATGTAATGCATGTGAAGTTACATTCCCATTAAAAAAATGTATAATTTTGATGTTGCAGTACACCACTGTAATGTTTTTGAAACCTTCTGACTGCTGATAATCGCAAGAGATAGCTTAAGTCGTTCTCTTAATCAGCATAAACCAGAAATTGGCATCGAAAAACTGGGAAGAAGTTGAACAACTAAGCTCTTGTGCTAAAGTGATCAAGTTCTACTTTTTATTATAAGATTTGAATGTTAACCCTTTGAGTGCTAAACCCGAGAAAATCTCGTGCCAAACACAAGCACAGGTTGAAGTATTAAAAACAGAGTCCTTACTACGCGCGAGATGG
>JAHWFP010158089.1:45586-59916 GCA_023313725.1 Lithobius niger | reverse complement strand
TTTCGTGTCCTGTTGCTCCCGCAACGAATTATTATTTATTTATTATTATTTATTTATACGGATCGTTACATGACCTAATTCCTTGACGGCAGTCTATTGTTCTAGCGCGTATAAATACGGCCACTGGAGAACTAGATTCTCAGTTGGTGTTGACGGTAGAATTCGAAAGGTTGGACTTCCGAGATTGTTTATGGGCTGGTACAACCGTGTTGCAACCGTGTCACCAGTGCCCTCATATGAGATGCTCTGTGCTTTGAACCCCTGGCTAAGTAGTAAGGAGTGAATTGGGATTGAGTTAATTCTCTGATTTAAGTTTATTGCCTAATAGATGTTGTGCTTTTCGAATTTACAGTGTAAACAATATGAGATCTTGCCGATTTGAGTTTTAAATCAACGAAAAAACTTAGACTTAATGATCTAACCACTCGTTTCGTTGAAGGTCGAGGGAGAATGAAAAAAGAAAACTGATTTTTTTTTTAAAGCACATGTTTAAAACACCTGAAGAATTCTGTTGTTATAGTGGCAGGTTAAGTAAGGTAATGTCCTGGTAAGGTACAGATTCAGACCTACAAAAATCAATACGCGCTAATTCATTTCCAGTCCCTTATGAAAAAAAAAATAACGCCAAAGAGTGATGAATACGAGAGAAAGGGGGCGTCAGCACTCAGGTTATGTGTACCGAGCCATTCACAAACAAATTAAAGGTGCGGCAACACAGAGGAAAAGAAATTCAGCAGATGCAGGACTGGTGAAAAGTCCCAGAATATTAAATACAGCCGATGGGACTAAAAAGCCGCAGAATAAATTAAACAGATGTAGTTGAAGAGTTACAGAGATTACAGTTCGAATATTTACAACGTAAGGGCTGCAACAATATAAAAACAAACACGCCCATCCAAAAGGCTGCAGCTCAAGAACTACTATGGCAAAGCCCTAACCTAGTGACATCAAGAGTTGCTTAAACAATATTTAAAAACCTGACTTTGTTAAGGAACGTAACGCTTAACTGCCCAACGTCAAATGTAATGGACGGCTTCTGAACGGCAAAAAATCTAAGTTCCAACGCGCAATGCGAGCTTTGTGAGGGGTCCCCGAGTAAAGCGATCAGCAACAGCCCAGTGGTCAGCGTCCGCGTTATGCCGGGAAAAAATGCATTAAAAGAATATGTCCCCATTTTACAAAAATTTGGTAATTCCAATTTCCCCCACCAGGGCAAACCAATATAAATAACTGAGCAAAAATCCCATCCTCAGTTCTCACCTGCACTATAGTCTGTTTCACGATATATTTTCAGGAAACTGACTTTATGACGCCACGTTTTCTTCCACTAACGAGTGCAACAACATGTAAATATCGTACTAGTAGACTCGTAGTAGTAGAGTCAACTGTGTAGAGTCTACAAGTGTGATGTCATTATGTTTTCAAACTCGTAATGGAAGAAAACGTGGCGACATAGGGTCAGTTTCTGAAAAGATAATGTGGAACAGACTATAGCAGGCGAGCGGTCAGGTTCCCTGATGGTAGTTTCTAAGTGTGATAACTTACGTCCATCTTATTTATTATTTCTGTTCTTGTGCTTTGAATTTTACGCTTTTATGGATTTTAAAGTGTTTTATTTGAATTTGACTTCTCAGCCGTATCTTTTATTGCTTGATAAAGGAGCGGGGATTGCTTCGAAACGTCGCTAAATGTTTATTTTATGTGCGCTGTGCTATAGTCTGTTCCACATTATGTTTTCAGGAAACTGACTGTATGACGCCATGTTTTTTTTCCACTACGAGAGCAAAAACATGTAAATATTCCACTCGAAGACTCTCTACAGTAACTGTACAGAATGTACAAGTGTGATGGCGACATGTTCTTGCGCTCATAGTGCAAGGTAACGTGGCATCATGCAGTGAGTTTTCTGCAATCACAATGTAGAACAGAGTATAGCGTTCCATTTTAATGCTACGTTTTATAGTCATGATCCTATTTCAACTCTAAGCTGTTGGGAACAGGGAATACGCACACGCACAGAACGTATGATATTATGCCTAAATAAAGTTGTGGGGAAAAAATTACACCAAGCTCCCTCCCATTTTCTACAGCTTCATCTTCGGTACGCTATGATTCCTTGAGGTGGAACGTGATTCCTTACTGCGTGGAATTGATTTTATGTACGTAGCATTATAATCCACAAGGGAACAGTAACAAAGTAATAAGTCTAAAATGGCTTACCAACCCTACGACATGCAAAGTTGCTACATCCCTTCAGTGTTTCATTAATAATTTAAAGACAGCTTGGGAAGGCGAAATTTTGTAGCAGCCAGTATTTGGCGTTCGTCGGGTGACGTATGCCAATGAGTTGGCAGCGAGAGAGGAGAGGGTAATGAAATTTGAGGGGTGTTGCCACGAGGCTGATACCCCCCTTCAGTGTGCGGGGGTGGGGTTAAAGCAAGGAGGGGGGTAAATGGGAACGGACAGCAATGTCACAATAAAGAGAGGCAATGAAGAGATAGGACCTCGATTGAGCTCTTCATTTCGCTCTTGCTAACCCAATGGGTTTGGCTGACAAGGGGTTGGAAACACAAGATGGAGGACAGAGTGGGGCAAGTTCATTTACTGTTTTCTTGGCCTGTCACCCTCCGTCGAATGAGGTGTAAAGGGACGGGAATTATTCACGTCCGCCAGTTTTATAAATCACAACGTTAAATGATGATGGGTTAACGAAGCAAGCAGTCTGCATTAAAGACTGGCTTTTTGAGAATGCAAGATACCTAATCTGAGAAGGAAATAAACGACAACTGCCCTAACTTCCCAGGACAAACCAGGACTTGTCATTGTACCTTGCCATTACGTGAGCTGCTACGTGCCCATTCAGTAATTGCGAACACATTCATTGGTCAAGGGCCAACAGTAATGCACATGGGCGAGGCCACCTGTTCCAACCACTTCGAACCGCTTTGTGCATACGGTTCATTACATGACGTAATTCTTGGCGGGAGTCTATTGTTCCAGCGTGTATAAATACGGCCACTGGAGAACTAGATCCTCAGTTGGTGTTGGCGGTAGAACTCGAAAGAATGGATCTCTGAGCTCGCTTATAGGCTGGTACAAGTTGCAATCTTGTCGCCAGTGCCCTCAAATGTGATGCTTTGTGCATCGAACCCCTAGTAAGGAGTGATTTGGGATTGAGTTAATTCTCTGATTTCTTTTTATTGCCTAATAGAAGCTGTGCTTTTCGAATTTACAGTGTAAACAATATGAGTCCAGAACAAACCCAGGCCTTCCAGCTTACTAGACTGAAACCAAGTTGGAGGCCAAAAAGCAAGTTGCTGTCCCTCCTTTGTGTGTGTTTGCGGGCATTACGTCACCACTGCCGGGTCCATACCGACCTGAAAAGTCAGGGAAAGTGAGGGATAGTCAGGGATATGAAATACGTTCAGGGAAAGTCATGGAAAAAATGGAAAATTGGTGAAAAGTCAGGGATATGAAATACGTTCAGGGAAAGTCATGGAAAAAATGGAAAATTGGTGAAAAGTCAGGGATATGAAATACGGTTAGGGAAAGTCATGGAAGAAAAGAAAATTGGTGAAAAGTCAGGGATATGAAATGCGTTCAGGGAAAGTCATGGAAAAAATGGAAAATTGGTGAAAAGTCAGGGATATGAAATGCGTTCATTTTTAGATTTTCTTTTTTAGGATGAATCATGTGGTCTCGTAAGTTCCACGCGCTTTGCTACTCCCTTGTTGTCCTATTTTGTTAAAAAGAAACATCGAGAAAAATGTGTAGCTGCGATCCAGATGCAGTTATGATGCCAAGCCTGCAGAGTAAGAAGTTGACTCTGTGTAATTGAAAAATAAAAATAAAAAAGTGCAAGTGATTTGGTCAGGGATATTTGAAGTAATAAGTTGGGTAAAATCAGATATAGTCAGAGATATTCATTATAAGATATGAGTATGAACCTTGCACTGAGAAAGGTTGAACAGCTGCTAAGCTCAACTGGAGCCTGAAACCAGGGTTCACCCCGGTAGTGCAGTGGTTAGAGCATCCGGCAAGTAAGCGGTAAATCCCCGCTCAAACCCAGTCGGGGCAGTTGTCTTTTCTTTTTTTCTCATATTAGTGTATCATGTATTGTCACAAGGCCAGTCTTTAATGCAGAATGCTTGTTTCGTTAACAGTTTTATCAATTTTTAGAAGCTTGGCTAATTTGGAAGTCGTGTTTCGGTTCGTGTACATTTTTAAAGGCTTGGCTTAAAACCGGAAGTGCAACGACTTATACTCTTACATTACACTGGTCACTTTCAGAGAGTAAACTGGAAATAGTCGAAAACTGTTTCCAAAGTTTCGTAGCGAGATGTGTAATAAAAAGTAGAGAGTAGAGATTCTATATTCTTGCACCAATATTAATAATTAGGCGCAACTATTTTTTTTTTGTTAAAGGGAAAATATAAATTACAAGACAACCATTAAAGCCAACCCCCTCCCCTCCCCGAGAAACATAAATGAAATGTGTATTGGCGTGGTATGCATATTTTTATTTACATTTCTCAGAGTTTTTTATGATAAATGTATCTTGTACATTATGTATTATATACATTTAATTCTTCTGTAGTGATGTTGGTTTCACTGTCCGCTTTAGTAATACTAATCAATACATAGGTGATGCAGAGCGAAACGTGGTGCACCTCGTATTCTGTCTTGTGAAAGAGGTTCATTGACGTCATTTACCGTAGTTAATAAAAGGGGTAAGCACAGTTGATCAGTGCTGCACTAACTTCACACACCCAACTCCATAGTTGTGTCTTCCTTTATTGGCACACTTTAGGGCGTGGCCAAACCACATTTATAACAACTTCTCTTGTAGTTTATATTTCTGTTTAGCCTTGGATGATGGTGACCGATCCCCAGTAACACCAACAATTTCGGTGTATCTTATTAAATGTTGGTGCAAAACAGAGTGGCCGGATTCTTACGTACAATGTGTCTGCGTGTACCTCTACTCCTCTTGAACTAAGGCGCCTGCAGAGATGAGAGTTTTAAATTACTCTTCGGATAGGCTTTTTTTTCATTTGGTTTAACTTGATTTTTTTTACCCTAAAATCCGCTAAAACTGCTCTGAACTGCTCATTACTTCAAAGTTCGATCAAGCAAACTAATGATACTTCATTACTTCAAAGTTCGATCAAGTAACTCCGCAACTAATGATACACGAATGAACTAAACTGTATGAAGCATGGATCGACGCCAACAGAGTGAGCGAAGCAAACGATATGGCAAGTTTTTTTTATTAAGGGAAATCATTGTGTACAGTATTTAGTACAATTTAAATGAAGAATGAAGAAATCGGCAAATCACTACGTTAAATACTGGCCTTGTTAGAATGCAACATACGCCAATCTGTGAAAGAAAAAACAACTGTTCTTACTGGTATTCGCACCCATGGCTTCTAGCAACCTAGACCGGGTTCGACATTCAATGTGCTTACGTTGTGGAGGGTCTTTTAGCCAGGGAACTCTGGGGTGCCGTAAACTGAGGTTGGGAAGTTGCCGACCGAGTTGGGGTTGTCTAATCAGCGCCAAACCCAGCCCTTGAATCGATTAATGGTTTCCATTGCTGAAACCTGCACGGAACGAGGATTGAGGTCGAAGATTAGGGATCAAGTGTTTATAGAAGCCACATAAAGTTCACGAACAAGTGGATGAATGAACCAGAAATGATAGAATATAGAGAGGCCAAACACTCCAAGCCAGGTAACTCCTACAAAATATCAAACAGATCTGCAGTTAGCAGTCAAATTATCAACTTACGACGAAATTTTCGGGTAAAATACCATCATTTTTTTTTTCAAGCAACACTCTTTAAAAGTCTACTATGGTTATAGCATGGCATTAATTGCATACACGTCGAAAGTAGATCCTTATTCAAATCCTAAGTGTACGTAAAATTACGTAATGTACTTAAAATTAATACGTAGTATTAATGTTTCAATAATGAACTATTCTCGACGTATAAGCTATTAATGCCACGCTATAAACATTTTAGACTTGTACAGAGTTCCTTGAAAAATACTGATGGTAGTTTAGCCGAAAATTTAGTCGTAAATTGATGATTTGACTGCTAACTACTGACTGCAGAGCTGTTTACAAAAGAGGCTGAATTAACAACATTGCTTGAATCTTAACAGATAGCTACGGATATATTATCACACTCCAAAATATTTCATAGGAAAATATTGGTAAGGAAATCACAAGAGTCAAAATCTGTGCCAGAGAGTAAACTCGTGTTCAACACAAAAGCATAAAAGAAAAATATTTATGTGTCAACAGATAGCAACAAATGCCTCAAGATGTAAAGGAAGTATACCTCAAATGAAAACACACAAAAGGAAATAGTAAGTCATGTATATGTCTACAAAAAAGTCATAAATTGAATAGATAAAAAAAAAATAGATAAAAAAAGATACTACTAATGGCAAAACGGTCGCAAAAGTATCAAATACTAGGTGGTAATCCGTCTTAGGATTGTAACACATCTAACCCGTCAAGATACACTTGTCTAAGGACGGCACTCACACATCGGTAGCTTCCATTATTGGACTGCAGAAGAGCTACTCACGAGATGCACCGTCACGCACCTGCTGGCTTCATAATTGGATTGCAGAAAAGGTAGTCGTGAGATGCACCATCGCGCACCCATCGGTGGTTTTCATTATCGGATTACAGAAGAGCTACTCACGAGATGCACCATCGTGCACTCATGGGTGGCTTCCATTACTGGATTGCAGAAGAACAACTCACGAGATGCATAATTGCACACCCAACGTTGGGTTCCATTATCAGATTGCAGAAGAGGAACTCGCGAGATGCACCATTGCGCACTCGACGGTAGCTTCCACTGTTGGATTGCAGAAGAGCTACTCACGAGATGCATCATCGTGTACCCGTCGGTATAGCTTCTGACGAGAAGCAGCTTCGTATTTCCGTAAAAGTCCGACGATTCACGAGGTGACGTCACTTTCCTAATATGGGCATAACGAAAATGAAAGCAAACCGTTTCCTCTATATGAGTTATACTGTATAGATCTGTGGTTTGTTTGTCGGTGACCATTCAGAGTCGAGTAAAGCATTGATTTATATAATTACTGAGTAGAAAGGTGTGGTCTTTTCAGTGTAAGTTGAGCATGGTGCTCGTTTTACGGAAAGAAAGCAAAAATTCTCAAAATTCATCAAATTTCTGGTTTCCCCTCCTCCAACTTGAAGCTTTTCGTGACGTCTCTGATCTCAGACCGTTGGCTGTCGCATTCCAAATCCAACGACGGTCTTCCTCTAAGCCTTATTACTATCAATCACCACGTCCCTTTTGGTGCGTTTACTACCGCCTGCTTGAATTTGTAAAACCAGTCACGCAAACCAACTTATGGATTACAGGAACTTGAATGACAAGTTTGAATATTTGGTGCGTGTTCATTTATTCATAAAAAAAAATTCGTAAGAACTATTAAATGGCCGATTTCACGAGGCACAACAAAGTAGCGTGTAAAAAAAAAAATAATAAATGGTGTAAACCAGTCAACATTTAATTAAATGCTGGACATTTATTTCCATTTCCATCAAACGTCGCTGCGCTCTTGTTTGCAAACTAGAGATCGTAAAAATGGCGCCCGTGGATACTCTCAAGACAAACTGGTCATTTGGCCGTTGTTTCTCAGAGAAAGATGGCCATAACGACCGTTTAATATTCTACTCCCATCGGGACCTTGCACGAGAACACTGCCACTTTTTCACTGTTTTCTCCTGGCAGGTGGAAGTGGACGTTGAAATAATCGGGGAGTAAGAGAAATAGAAGGAATGGCATAATTGTACTACATTTCTGATCAAGGACGGACGGCAAAGTGGCTGTGATTGAGTCCAAAAAAACTTCGATGATTGTTCGAAAGAGATTAAAATAGAACCAACTTGATTAAAACTGGGAATTTCCAAAGTTGTGAATGTTATTAAGTTGTGGAAACGAATGATAATGTTTTTTACATTTTTTTTTCTTTTACACTCGCTCTGTCTCTAACTCGGTGTGAATCCCACAATTTCATGCAAAAACACACTTTAATTTTCAGCCGTTAACAGTTTTGGTCTTGTTCACAATAAAAGATATTAAAATGATGAAAATCACTACAAAAATGCTACTCCCACTTTGACACAACATTTAAGGGAGACCCTTCTTTTATTTATGTGTTTTTTTTTTTTTTTACTGAATCAATAGCTTCAAAGTGGGGATGGCATTTTTATAGTGATTTTCGTAAATTGCATGACTTTTTTACTGTGAACAAGACCAAAACGGTTAATGGTGGAAAATTAAAGTGTGTTTTTATATGAGATTGCGGGGATTCACTAGTGTGAGTTAGAGGACAGTCCGCGGTTAAAATGTTCTCGATGCAAAGTAAGGCTGAAGTGCTTTTTTTTTTCTAGAAGGCCTATCTACAAAGAATTTTAAGTTTACAAAAAAAAGTCAGTGCGGCTAAATGTTAAAGAGCCGTGACGCAGCATACTCTCTCTTCGTCTGCGTCTCGAAATCTACGGATTGACCTTGTTTTCAAATATCAATTTGTGAGAATATGTACAAGTTTTTAAAGAATAAAGTTGGGAACCAGTCCTCTGTGGTGTAAGCGGCGATGAGAAGATGTTGTTATACTCATCGTCATAACAACCACAGCAATAACGAACTCGTTCCTCCTAGATGCAGAACTAACTACGCTTAAATTAGTCTGTCTTTTAATGCTCTCATTGTTTGGAATGACGTACCTAAGTTTTCTGACGAGTTAATTGTCGTAGGTACGTAACTTAATAAATTTCTCATGAAAATATTTTTTTAACTTAATGTAGCAATTGTGGAAATGCGTAATTTCTAAGAGTTGTTTTAATGCTGTCTTGTATTCGTTTAGGGCATTTTGTTGATGTTTTTTTTTCCCTTTGTAAATTATATCGTGTTTTAGGGGGATGCTCAAATTGTCGTATCTCAGAAACCGTAGTTGCTATAACAAGCGGTTTGCGGCATTGCGTGTGGAATTACAGACCCCTAATTTCCTCCCACACCCCCCTCCACTCCCGGTGATAAATAATGACCGGCCTCTTACCTGTTTTGTATATTTATTTGATCGCTACAAAATTCCTTGTCCATTGTAATTTCAGTTGTTCCCGATGGTCCGTCACAAGTCAAAGTTAGTAGCAGTCTACAAAAGTGTGGCTGCGAGGTGCGTCTTGTACCACAAGTGCGTGAGGTTGTGTCCTTCAGTGTCCACAACTTGTGACAAGGATTACAGTTCCTCCCACGATTGACAGACACACTTGTTGCTATAGATCTGTCCCGGAATATGTGTGTTAGCAACCGAACCAGGCTATGTTCTTGCGACGTCAAGGTAAGACACATTATATAGTTTTAACTACTTTTAATCCGAAAATCCAGTTGCGTTCGGTTTTTCCGTTGTTGTACGTCACAAACAACATAAGAAAAAGTGTTACGTCACATAAAAAACGCACTACTGGCTCATTATACCACCTAAAATAGTCACAGACGTTATAATATTATGACGCCTCCACGCAAATATGTATGATGCGGCAATGACGTAAACATAGATCGACGAACGTTGCGTCAGTACTTCGATTAGAGCGATTTTGACGTCTTTGGCACGCTGTACCGCGTCGCATTGCTTTAAATTTTTTCTGTGTTGGGTTTTATAGAAAGGTACGCACGTATTGTGAAGATCCTTCGTCATGAGTGTTGTGTTGCTAAAATATCAGTGCAAATTCCATGATTTGTTATGTAAAATATTTTTGCATATCAGTTTTGCTATCCGTGTAAGTCACAATAGTTAATACATAAAAAAATGAAAATGCATTCCACCACACGAGTGACTAGCCTTCCCCTCCCTTTTATTGGGTCCTTAATATTTGAGATATAGGCCTACTTTTATTTTGTGTATAGTGTATTTCTCACTTTGTGGATGAAATTACCACATGGACGTTCTGAGAGTACTAAACGTGCTTGAAATATGTATCGTGGAAATTTGTGAAGTGGATGTTTGAAATGGGTTGGTTTAATTCTTTTATGTGCGGATGTTGCCAATCAGTGCGTATAGTGTCCGCGACCTATCTTGAGTTCTCCGCAAAACGAACACAGATAATCGATTGTACGTTTTTAGTAGCAGAGTGCCTTGTTGATATCCAAGATGGTTACAAAAACAATGGCGGCCGTCGGTTAAAGCCAAGCCGCTCCCTCCAGGAAGACGTGGCCGCTCATAAAATACTTGCAGGACTCAGGATGCGCCGCGCACACAATAAGCCTCTGTCATGCTTGTTGTTTGATGCTGGTTGCTTGTTGTTTTTAAATGTAGTTTGGGTAACACGATGAATTCTGAAGATGATTGCTTGTCGGCATCTGGTTTCAGTTGGATTTTTCTTAATTCTATGACAGAAAAGGTGAAATAATTTTACTTCCCTAGGCATTTAAATCACAAATACAATAAAACATAAACTGGAATATAAAATAAAGTAGTTTAGTGTTAACTGACCGTGTGATGATAGAATAAATGCACTAGAAGTAGTCAACGTGTTAAAAAGCCAGCTATTGCACATTTATACAATACGTAGTGATATTTCGGGATTACGCGTGCCGTTGTCAAGAAAAAAAGAATTTTCTTTAGCTTATGCTAAAAGTCAAACAAGATACAGTCAAAGGGTTTCCCATTTCAAGGGCAAGTCAACCAAAGTAGTAAAAGTTAACAAATTAAAAAGTGAAGCCAGTCAGCACAACCTAGTCAGAGGTCAACCCAGTTTTAGCTTTCTGAATTTTCAACACCCTGAACATCATTTTCAAAGGAGCAACGAGTTCCCTCTTTATCGCTTGATCATTGCGCTTTTCTAAGTAGCTCCCAAGAGAGCATTCAAGTTTGGTTTTTAGAATAAATTGTGAATCTTGTGAGTAGAGCAATGATCGGGTTACATATTTTTCAGTTACTGCCATCGTGTTGCCTTTTATAAGAACATACACTAATCAATAAAGTATATCATCGTCTACTAAACTTTATATGGGGAAGAAGTTCGTGCAGGATTACCGCTCCTTGAATAAAATCATAATAATAATCTAGATAAACCTAAACTAAACGAAACTAACTTAATCGTGCTCAGTTTTTTTTTACAATCAGATGAATACAACGGCTACTTGATTGGAAATTTAATTAATCATCGACCATTAATTATACCAAAGTTACGATTTTCTTCAGGTTGTTCAAGACACGATTTATAATTATATTTTCATAAGGAGCTCACAATCAATACTTACACTAAAGCAAAACCATAAAACCAAAAGGGGTGATATCATACAAAAACCCCATAATGGTAAAGGGACCCATCAAGTTTTTGCCATAGAAATTAGTGATATCAGAGCCAAAATGGCTGCCACCAAGTTTTCCGTCCCAACCCTGATCACTCAATCTTAACTGAAACCTCGGTGATTGTCAGTTAAGAGTGACCCCGGTTAGGGCCAGGTGGCAGCCATTCTGGCTCTGATATCACTACTTTCTATGGCAAAAAACAGAGTAGTGATATCAGAGCCAAAATGGCTGCCACCAAGTTTTCCGTTCCAACCCTGATCACTCAATCTTAACTGAAACCTCGGTGATTGTCAGCTAAGCTTGAGTGATCACGGTTAGGACCACAAACTTGGTGGCAGCCATTTTGGCTCTGATATCACTACTTTCTATGGCAAAAACCAGAATAGTGATATCAGAGCCAAAATGGCTGCCACCAAGTTTTCCGTCCCAACCCTGATCACTCAATCTTAACTGAAACTTCGGTGTTGTCAGTTAAGCTTGAGTGATCACGGTTCGGACCACAAACTTGGTGGCAGCCATTTTGGCTCTGATATCACTACTTTCTATGGCAAAAACTTGATGGTTCCCTTTACCCTTATGGGGTTTTTGTATGATACACTAATCTAAGAAAGAAAGAAAATACTTTTTCCCCCATCTGGAGTGGGACTTAAACATAGGACCGCCCAAATAAAGAACAAATCAAAAGGTAAAAGATGAACAAAGCAAAGAGTATGCATTAAAGACGGCCTTGTAAGAATACAAGATACACTAATCTGAAAAAAGAAAAGATAACTGCCGTGACGTGGACTCGAACCCAGGACTTCCCGGGCTTCCTTACTTTCTCAGGGTTAGTGTAGCTTGTATTTTTACAAGGCCAGTCTTTAAGGTAGACTGTATGCTTCGTCAGGACCGTCTGTTTCCTACATGATTCCTTACTAGCATTACAGTTGGCGGAGCTTTTTAACTTCTGCTTCAGCCGAGCTTTAGCTATTCACTCTTTCTCATTGGTCACTTCCTGGCCTCAAGCATACAAAAGAATGGTTCTAAGGCCTCGCTTCTAAAGCTCACCAAGGCCAGTCTTTAAGACTATCTGGGCCCAAAAGGTTTTCCCAAATATTCTATGGAAATAGTTTGTTTTGAAAGCATTCCTTCCTGACCTCTGCCTCCTTCTTCTTGACCATCCTCTTAGCGTCCACCTGCTTGGTTTTTGTTTGGCGCATAACTCACTCCCCCCCTTTTGCCCGATTTCGCATTGAAATAGCGTCGTTTAAATGCATGTGGCTGGCCTCCGTAGCAGCCGATATGTCTTGGTGCGCGTGTGTGCTCGTGCGCGGGCCACGGGCCGACAGGGGTGGAGTTAGCCATCGCCAGGGAATACGAAAAAAGAGGAAGAAAAAAGGGAAATATATTTATGAACTGAGCCGGGTCTATTATTATGGTGTGGGAAGGTGGTTCTGCGGGTGTTTGTCGATGAGTACAGGAAAAAAGCAATCGCGTTTTGGAAACATACAGCGACTGCAACCCGGCTGAAGGAGCTGAACGACGAAAGGCGTTAGTGTTTGGAAATTTTAGTCAAAATGTGATTCTAGGCAGACTAAGAGGCACCACAATGTGAGCTCAAGCTGTTCTCACCCACAGGGATCTCTAGACAGATTATTTCACCTAGGGACCTTCAACCGTTCTTTTGGTTTGGGCCACTCAGTATTAAGTATGATTCCAAAATCCTACTCTGGGCATATAAGGTCTATGTACGCTCTACTAGAGTACGCTAGCCAAGTTTGGTCCCCAAACCATTTACAAGACATTGACCATGTACAGTCGGTCCAACGTCGGTTTATGATATATTGAACCAGGATAAACAATTTAACTTGCGAAACCCACATCCAGCTATTGAACTGGATTCCTTGAAATTACGATGCTTGAAGGAGGATCGAACCCTTACTTTCAAGATGTTAAGAGGTTTCCTCAACACTGATGTTCCTCTTTTCGAATTGTTCACGACGAGACATGCACATATATAAATTAAACAAACCGGTAGCACGACTAGAGGACTAGACGTAGGCCATCATTTCCGGCGAGGGTAGTAAACCCACGGAACTCGCTTCCTTCGAAAGTGGTAACCGCAAAAAATAATAACACTTTCCGGCACCTCTTAAATGAGGTAGACTTTAAACATTTTCTGAAAAGACCGGAATAAACTCGACTCGATTGAGAAAAAATAAATAAAATGACAATTTAAATCCACCATACTTGCTCGCCACGCTCATAAACATTTTTAATATAAGTGGAATCGTGTAAGTGGCCGACAACTCAGCTGCTTCCATCGTACTTCTTATGAATGCCAAACTGCATTAGTATTAATCAGCAGTGCGAGAACCAGTGCGAGATTTAACACCAGGCCTCAAACGCATGTGACGTCATTGCTCCCATTTCGCGCTATTTTACTGTTTCTTCCATTTCATGAGCTGTTGATTATGCTAACAAACGCGCAAATACTTATCATCAGACGTAAGCCGGATCGTTCCAATTGTTTAAATTGTTTTAAAGTAAATTAAGCAAAGCACTATCGTGGGGTACTGGGCAGAAATCACATGTGGAAAGGCACAGAAATTATAGAGGTTTTGCCCTGTGAATATACAAAATAAACTAATGTTATAGCATCTCTCGATTTTCAGAATTTTTGTGATTTTTCACTTACAAGCCTAGTGTGTTTCTAATGGCGTGTTTTCGGATCACTTTAAGAGAAAATGGTGAGTTGTGCGCTCTTTGTTGTTTTCAGGTTGTCACTACAGCGCCCACCCAAACAGAAGTTTACGACCACCCGGGTTACTCGAAAACACCATAAGTAACTTTGTAAACACCTTTTTGGTGAGTAAGGTCGTTTAAAACTGCTTTTTGGATGGCAAGATATAGTAGTTAAAATCTGTAATCACCCCAAAGAGCTTAAAACTCACCGTCATTTTTTAAAGTGCACCAATGCCTT
>JAHWFP010158089.1:18587-45576 GCA_023313725.1 Lithobius niger | reverse complement strand
GTGGTAGTTACAACCTGAAAACACCCCTAAAGAGCTTAAAACTCACCTTTTTCTTATAGTGTACCTCCAAAGTTTGTGTGTTTTATTTCGAAGCATTGTGCACCTTCCAACTTTGTTGTTCCGCCATTATGCCAACACTTGTGAAAGGGAAGTCATCTTTGGTGTATGAATATCCCTCGTCACCCTGTTGCTGTGCGGTTGGCAGAGTGTGTTTCCAGCTTGTTTACCATCAGATTTCCCATCATGAGTCTTGTAAGACGGATGCATCCCAATTGAACGGATGAAAGGAACCTCGGTGACCCTTCGCACAACCCCTAATACCATGGGGGAGGGTCTTCTTTCTTTCAGTCCTCTGAGGTGTGAGAAAGAGGGGGAAGGAAGAGAGTTGTGAATAGATGGATCCAAGAAGAAAAGGACGCCCATCAGTTTGGGGCTTGGGGCTTCGCTCGCGGCTCGAGTCCGATTTAAAAAAAAAAACTTTATACAATTGAAAACGGGACCAACTCGAGTTGGCTCATGTTCTTCAGCCGATTTGATGGAAGGTACAAGCCAGCGGCATCCACCAGCGCTTTATGTTTTGAGCAGGCCCTCTATTTCCCAAAGAAAGCTTGTTCCAGCATTCCATCACCCATCCACCCATCCTGTCTTCTGTCCCAACCGAATTTGTACGTAAGTAGGCTATTCTTGATTTAAAAACAAGATTGATCCATGATCAACAAATGTATATCGTTATGCGTTGTATAGTGAGGTTACATGTTTTGTTCCCAAGTTGTAACGTTTCAGATAATCTAGTATTTCGCAGAGAGTTGGAGCATGCAAGCCCGGTCTGGTCGCCTCATCTTGTTAAGAACATTGACCACGACAAATCTATGCAGAACTCATTTACGAAAATCTAACCTGGTCTTTCTACGAAGACCTATGCATAAAAAAAACTTAATATTCTGGGGGCTGACTCCCTCGATCTTCGTAGACTTTTAGCAGGATTTGGCAGTGACATGCAGAAATTTTTTTCTCAAGTCACGTGGTGAGCGTCTGGAATGCTTTACCGGTCGAAGCGGTCGTGGCTCCCTCATTGGGTGTCCTTAAAAGAAAGATGGCTTAGCATAAGACGACGTTGGCCAGATATGTCAGCTGGATTTAGTGTGTAGTGTGTATGTTCTTTTCTTAAATTTTGTGGCGGGATATCACTGGCCTTTAGGGCGATTCCTTGACCTGTGGCTTTTGCAAAAAAAAATATTTATTTATTTATTCACAAATTCAAAAGCAAGTACGTGGTTTTAACTCAATTAAAGGAAAGCCGGCATGCAGGGAGGGGAGAGGGGGATTAAACTACCTCCTCAGCCCTCCCCTCCCCTTTCCCGAAAAAAACTATCCGAAACTATTTGTGGGCAAAAGTCTCGATTCAGAATTTAGGGAAAATAGCGTCCCTCTATCCTTAATCAAGGAAAAACGAAAGTAAGCGAGCATGTTGTTGCTTTGAAATGTGGAAGCCGTTTCCTTCACTCATACCTTTCAAAGTAAACGCCGCCTGCCTTATAATAGCCACGTGTAGATCGCCAGCCGCGCATGTTACCATCGCATCGTTTCGCGGGACTCGCCGTAGCTGCGTTCCAGTTGGCCTTGGGAATAGTAGGCGAAACAGCATCAACGCAAAGATTGTGCCGTCATAAACCGGAATGATTTTCGTATTTTAACATCACACTTTATAATTTTTAGGCTAGTATCTTTATAATTTTTTTCGGCGATTTATTGGCATAAATAATTATAATTTTTACCGCATTAGTCTTTTAGATTTTTGATCTCATGGTAATTATTAGTAAACGATTAAAAATTAGTACATGCACACACACACAGATGAAACGTCATGGTTATTGTGAACGCGCATAGGATCATATAATCGCAGGATACTATTAAATTAGTTCCCAGTATTCAACAGGAAATCTCGTAGACGTCACATTTAAAAACGGATTTTTAACCAGGGAAAGATTAACGGCAAGGAAATAGACCTTTGGGGCCGTACTTGATGTGGAGGATCGAGAAAAATGGTGTTGGGAGGAATGTACCTTTAAGAGATTTGGACAAAACTGAGAGAAAGGTTTCAGCATTTTTCATCTTTAGATGGTCCATTCATAATTTAATTTTCTTCCTGTGGCAAGAAGACGATATCCCTAGCCTTTTACGGCGGCATTGTTATAGCCATAGGGCTTCGGGCAGGTGACCAGGAGTGGTTAACGCTAGGTAAACCCTTTGAACCCCTTTGAGAAGGTATTTAAAACTGCAGGCTTTCCAGACTTCCTAAATTTCTTAAATGTTCCTACTACTAACTATTTCCAGTTTTACTGATTTTCCTAAAAATCTTCTTAACAAAATGCCCTTCTCACATATAATTCCTAAAATATGACTATACACTTTATTTGTAAAAAGGACCCATTTAAAGTATTCATCCATGTCTTGCTAGTACCTAACTAGGTAACGATTGAATTTAAAATAGCTTAATGATTAGTGCAAGGGTTGAAAGGTAGTCAGTAAAAGATACTGTGAAGAAAACTGGAATAAAAAAATTATGACACGATTGTTAAGGAAAGGTTGAAAAAAAAATTAAAGTACTTGTAATTCTGTTCCATGTTCTTTTACGAATAAACACTCCCGTTTGACTTAGAGATTTCCTATCGT
Source organism: Lithobius niger (assembly GCA_023313725.1). NCBI lineage: Eukaryota > Metazoa > Arthropoda > Chilopoda > Lithobiomorpha > Lithobiidae > Lithobius > Lithobius niger. The sequence continues at coordinate 42,903 of JAHWFP010158089.1, read as the reverse complement.
TTCTCATATTCTAGCGAAAAGTGTTAAGTTTTAAAGATAGATGATAACAAAAGTAAAAAAAAAATTGATTAAAGTAGCAGACGACGTAAAGCATATAGATGTGCTTACGAAATTGTTACAAAGTGCCATTGAATCACGTATGTGCTGTGAATACTGTGGCTTTTGCACCTCACTGTTAAAAACCTAACGTGAGACTTCTGGGGATAAAAAAGGTAAATTTTGTACGTGAATGAAAATATATGCCGTATCATGACTAAAAATTGCGTAAAGTTGTGTGGAAGACATTTTGTTTCTCGCCCCAAGGCCGACTGGGCTAGAACTTGCGTTGTCTTGCCTTCCACCTCAACACCAGTTATCGTACGTGCCAGGAAGATATATACTCTTAGTATAGCTTTGGTAAAATAAGACTTTGGCCATGTTAAATCAACTGGCTTACAGCCAGGAGTTGAAACCTGCTGCTTCTCTTTCAGACGGCCTTGTTCTAACGGTGGAAGACAAAGCGAGAGTATGGATATTCCCATGTCCTGCGGGAGCGTATGGAATTTATTCACTCTTGATCATTCTTATTGTCCTTCCTAATCATCCTTAAATAAATATTTAAAAAAAAATATGATGAAAACCACTATTAACTGCCTTCTGACACAATTTTAAAAGGTGGTGTCGTGCTTTTGGCTCACTAGATGGTACTAACAAACAGAATTTCCACCCAATTAGTTTTTCATGAGTGTGTTTTAGTGACGTGCGGCGGTAAGCAGAGCAGAGGAGCTTCTAATTCATTCCGCTGGTGTCTGTCTGTCTGCCTATCTGTCCGCACGATAACTGTTGAACCCATTAGCCAATTCATATCAAGTTTTCCACACGCATACTACACTCTGAAGACGCTTTTCACCAATGGTACACATCACTGTATATCATTTCAGTCTCCACGCCACACAAATTGTTTGGTATCAGTACACATTTTGTACACTTAGTGATCCAAAAAGTGCATAAAATGTGTACGACACACCTAGAAAACGTTTTTCACACATTGCACGCTGACTTTTTCTAACCTTCCAGATTGTTCGTGGTTTCTTGTCAATCGATTTGCCTTTTTTTCGACACCCGTTTAAATTGGAAATACGCTTAGAGTGTAGAAAAATTTCGTTTCAGTCCGGATGGTGTCAGCGTGGAATTCTTTGCCAAAAAACGTTGCTTCCGCACATTACCCTCAGCTCTTTAAAACCCAATTAAAGGAGGATTGTCTTCCGAAGTTCCAGAAACGACCTGAATTTCACACGTAAAGCTGGGAACAGTATAAGTGGCACCTGCTCTTCTCCAATCCCGACCACTTTTTGTGTGGTTAAATCTGACTTATAATATTATTATTTTTAGACGTTCTTAGCTAAAAAAAAAAAAAACACATAAAAGCTTTTTTTTACAAATACCATTGACTGATAAGAAACCTTTAAATAGATTAGCGTTTTTATAGTGTTGCAGATGTGAAATGCGTTTAAATTAAAATACTGCGTTCAATTTGCAACACTTTCACTCGTCAACAGAACCTCAAACGATCCGCACAATGACCTTTTACTGGTGAGACTTCTTCACATCGCCCTTTCGTCTCCAAACCTTCCCGGAAAATTACTTTTGCAGAGTCCGAGCCGACGGCATCGTCACCACGAGATTCTCTTTCTCGCCCTACCCCTGGCAGCCCCCGGTCGTCGCCTTCGGCATCCTGAAAACGCCTCAAATCTACAACAGGCCTCCTCATTAAGAACAAAGGACAGACCTTCCTGGACGCACTCTTCATTTCAACCTCCAGCTCCAGCCGAATCGCCACGGATTCCGACCTTAGAAGCTGTCTTCACACCTAGGGACCTTAGGACCTGTCTTCTTCTCGGCCTCCAATTGTCAGCCGGGATAAGACGCACTTCTCCATCAATTTGACGTCATTAGACACTCTCCTCAGTATCTTTCAACAAGAAATGGACACTGCGGGCTTCTAACACACGACTACGGGATTCGGCTGCATCCCTCATATCTACCCAACAGATGGTCGACCGCCAGTCCGACACAATCCGTTTCCTTTGATCCGCTAACTCAACCTATGCATCGGATCTCGTACGTGTCCAAGATCAAGCCTCGTCCCTTCGTGTCTGGAATAGACTTCTAAAAAGAAGTTACAAGTGGTCGCCAAGTTGTCTCCGCTTCCCCCTTCTCCTCGTTGGCGAGAAGATTGTTGTGCCCGTTCACACACCCGACGTTCACATGGAAAGTGATCCCCTCTGGGTTCATCATCCACGTCAACCATATCAATTCAACCGGGATCCAGCAATACACGGTCCCTTCGTCCGTCCGTTCCGTATCTTGATGCGACTCACGATACAGAATCTTCAGCCGAATCGCCGATTCCTCACCTTACAGCTTCTCTTCCGGATCTGGTCATCAAGATTTCAGACGCTCAGGCCGACGCCGTCGCCTTGATGCTTCAAACTGCACAATCAGCAGCATCCTCATAGTCCTCGGCCTCCTTATTAACCAACCTTCGTCAGCTGTCGGCGTACATGGTCTGGCAGGACAATGACGCTTTACACCAGTCTTCCCTGGCCTTGTTCAATGCTCTTCAGTTTCCACTTGCAACCTGCCATGCTGAGATTGCCAGGCCAAGGCCAAGGGTATGCCACTCGGTTTCCGAGCCCTATACCCTAGAAATTTTATGCACTCCTCTTCTCCAGCCGGGGAGCCGTTACTTTAACCCACTTCAATCAAACTTCTCCACGATTTTTTTCTACAATACTCATTCGGATTACCACGGTTCATCCTCTCGGCTTCTCGGCGTCCAGCACTTTCTGCCAGGACCCTGCAGAATTCCTCCTCTGTCCTCTGTCCTCTGTACACCTCCGATGTACTCATCCAAATTATATTGCAACAATTTTGAAGAAGTTTGCTTGGTCCCTGCAAACGGATAACAAGCAGAAAAGTATTATGTTCCGAACATTACCTGTTCTTCTCGTCAAACAGCACGATACTCAGACCAACGGAATTCGCACTTCACCATTCCTCCTTTTCAGTGGATTCCCTTTTCTTTCTTCCAATACCGCTTCAGTGCACACACTTCAGTCCACACACACTTATCTTCACAAACTATCAGTCATCCCGGTCTCTCTCGGGACTGCCATTCTCTATCCTTCGTACTCCAACGTACTTTCCACTCAACAACTCCCTTTGGGTTCCTTGACAACATGTTCAAACTTTGGATTTCTGAATTTTTCACTTCGGCCCAATGCCCTACGCTGGACTCCTTTGCCTGTCGACTCCCAACTCCTTACAACAGCCAGAGTATCACCATCTGCACTTCTTCATCGCAAGACCAGGGATGTCCTATTCTCTGTCCTTAAATCCAAGTCCCGGATTCCCGGACTTCCCCCGCCAGGACCAAGATCTTTAACTCGAACTTGGACGAGACATTCTTCAGGTAATGAGAATTTTTGTCATGTTTGTATGCCTAATTTGTTCATTACCTTGCCCAGAATGCGGTCACTGTTTCGCTCTCCCATTGATGTTATCTGTCTCAACCTCAAGGGCGACCGGCTAACGGGGTAATTAGACTCCGGGGCAGCCTGCTCGCAGCAACGGGCTCCTGTACCTTGGCATCCGTTTCCGAGGGACAAGGTCTGCTAGAGGAAAAAATAGGTATTGGATGTTTACGCCGGCAAAAACTAAGAAATACCAGGGTAGGGCCGGGTTAATTTCCGTTTTTGTTGCCTATACGAAAACATACATTACCTTGGCCTGCCCGGCCTCCCCTCTTGGTCGCCAAGTTAGACCCTGAGTGGAAGAAAAAATGACGCTCTTTATATAGAGGCCTACGCGCATGCGCAGTAAAAAGGGAACTGCGAGCATGGCAGAGAAGCCAACTTTTCATCGCTAGGTATTTGAGCCCTTTAAAGAAGGAATCGCTAGAGAAAAAAAAAGGTAATGTTTGTTTCCGTATAGGCAACAAAAACAGAAATCAACCAGGCCCCACCATTGTTTTTTTAAGTTTTTGCCTTTTTCACTCTTCTGCCCATTGCCGTACAATGTTAAACATGAAGGCCCTTGGGGCACCTCAAGACGTGACTCCTGAATGATGAAAATTTTGGTGTATATTAATGCTTAAAAGCAACTTTTCCACAACCGGGTTACCAATAATTTCGAAAAAAGTGGCTTTTTCCCCCACTGTACCCTACTGAAAACACTTCACCCAAGAGAAAATCTATGCAGATAAAGTCATCTCACGACGAAGGGGAAGTTCCATTTACCAACTGGAATTATGGAAAATTTCGTATGGTTCTACGAAGGCAACAATCACCTAGTTCATTTCTTTTTATTCTTCCAGAAAATGTCGGCCTTGGAAGTAGTTGTCATTCAATCAAGGAAAGGCCGCAAAGATTAATTATATTAACCAACTTAATCGCACCGAATAATACTTTGGACGTTAAATGAAACCTTGAAGATTGCTACCGCAATTTTTCTTTAACCTTCGAACTGTAAGTAGGTGCGATTAACTCGGCTAATAGGAGTAACCTTGGAGGCCTTTTCCTGGTAGATTGATATTACTACTTTCAAAGGCCGACCCTCTTTGGAAACTTGGCGGCTTCTCTTATACCAGTTTTAGTTTGGGATGGATAAGTCCCTTGCAAGAAACCACTTTGATCAAGAGAATCACGGTAAAAACAAACAAATAACATTTGAAACAATGAAGCGAATGGAATGGACAGCTCTGGAAAGAAAATAAGTATTGCATATTCATAAAAGCACTTTGAAAGCTTGCTTTTGTCTAAACTTTTGTGACTTTACCTCGGCCAAGTTAGTTTTTGTTCTTCTTCATCCGTTTCCTGTCTTTGTTATATCTGCTAATATCATGACAAAAGGAAACTGTTGCCTTGCTCTGGTTTCATCCAGCTTGTATATTTTTTTTCTTTCTTTCTTGGGGGATTCGTGTTGTTTAAAGCAGTTTTTTGGGGGCTTGTTGGTCTACCGAGGGGAGCTTGTGCACGAGCAAAAAAATTCGATTGAAAGTGGTGGGTTTGGCGGGGAAGGCGTGAGCCGGCCTCTGTTTTCCCGGCTGATTGAAAGCTTAGATCGTTTGCGAAGTCGCTGCATGTCCGGACGCAAACGTGATCGGCACACGAACTCATTGCCCCATCCAATCGATCTGCCGCCCCCAAAGAACACACACACTGAAATTTGCCGACGCAGAGAAACCCGAACTTGTACGGTCTACAGCCTATCCATTTCAACCAAAGTCTGGTCCCCGAGAGTTCAAACTGAAACCTCACCCTCACGGACTGATACAGTAATTGCAAACTGACCTATCTGTGTTGGCCTTCACAAATGCGGATGGTCTTGTGCAGATTTGTACTCATTGAATTTGTTACTTTTTTAATGAGAACCCACCATCGTGTGTTTTTTTTTTTAGTGAACTTACACGAATTTTGATGATTTTTGCCACCCTCTACCCTCTTGGATCAGACAACAAAATTTGAAACTTCAGTTTGAAATCGAAAATCACTGCTTAAAGCGATTGGGCGCAGGCAGGGAGAACTGACCATGATTTATAATTAAAACCTCAAAAGAGACTCTTCAAAACTAACCTATATATATAATCTATATATATAATACGCTTAGGTTGGGCAAGCAAATTCATCATTATTATGCACTACAATGAAGGAGGGTGTATAATGAAAGAGGGCGAGCGACCGACAATGTCAAACAAACAGATGTGGCCTATAACAATCGACATATTGCATTAATAAAGCTAGCTCTTAAGAGTCGACTTGGAAGATTTTCAAAGTTGGTTGAGTAACAATCACTGCATGCGCAACCGTTGTTGGGTTTGTTGGGCTTGGTATCAGAACAGAGAAACGTCCTCCATTGAAAATAAACATTTACTTCCATTACACAAATCAACAGGGGTTCAAAGAGGGAGCAGAGATGGGGATATTCACACCACACAATAGGGGAAACCGGGGCCCACTACAGTGTTACGCTCAGGTATGCGGGAACCAGCTAGCCGGCATATGTTACGCCGGGGGTACAGCTAATTTAGCCTATTGCTCAAAAACCGGCAGTAATAATTAATCAATGAATACAAAAATCAGGCCTTTCAAAAAACAATCAATTCATTACCGTTAACCAAATGCTGGTTGTATGGTTTGTTCCACATTATGTTTTCAGAAAATTAACTGGAGGATGACTCGTTTCCTTGCACTAGAGTGCAAATGCATGTTGATATCACACTTGTAGACTCAACAAAGTTACTGTTAGAGTTTATGAGTGAAATGTTTACGGAATTTTTGCACTCGCAGTGGAAGAAAACGTGGCGTCATACAGTCAGTTTTCTGAAAACATAATGTGGAACGAAGTATAGCTTAGTACCGAAATCGTCTTTTCAATGGATTTCTGCACACGAAGAGTTACGAAAAAAAATTCCAAATACTAAACTTGCAGCGATTTGAAAAGCCTAATTTCTTTTTACAGTTTATTGCATAATACACTGTAAAAACATGTGATTTAAAACAAACACATTTTAAACACACCTAGAAAACGCCTTTAGACATTTTTACCTGAAAAAGACACAAAGCCGTTTTGCAAATAGCGTGGGCTGAGAAGAAACCTTTCAAAACTTTAGCGTTTATGTAATGTTGCAAACATGAAATGCGTTTAAATTAAAACACTATTTGCAACTTTATAAACACGTGCTTAAAACACATGCAGCAACGAAAGTGTTTAAAATGAAACAACAGTGATTTTATTAAACGCATGTTTTTGAAAATAGTATTTAAAGAAAACGTATATGTTTATCAAGTGGTGTGAAATAAACTCTACTGTTTTCATATAAAAAAAAACTACTGTTTTATTTTAAATACGTTCGTCTCTATATGTATTTTAAGCACGTATTCATAAAGTATTGCAAATTGAACGTTAGTGTTTTATTTTAAACGCATTTCACGTTTGCAACACTATATAAACGCTCATACTATTTGTAAAACGCTTTTATGTGTTTTTCAACCAAAAACGTCTAAAAACGTTTTCTACCCACGTAGAAATTCTATTTATTTATTTTAAATCTAATGCTTTTGCAGTGTCAAGTTTGTTGCAGTGAATGGTTAAGAAAGTTTCTTATTTACATATACCCTCTCTTGCAAATGAAACTCAAGAAAAAAAATCTGGTACCTCAACTGCTAGAACTGATTATGATTTGAAACGACTTTCGCATTATTCTCTTCCCGACCTCTGGAACAAACAACCTTTATCTATAATAGGGTGGCGTTCAAAAGCTCTGGATGAAATTCCCTCTGATTTTTCCAGGTTTTTCAATAATGACAGATTTTCCAATACTGACACTTTTGCTTGATTTTTTTTAGGTCCATGGAAGGTGCAGTACAGGAAAAAACTTTTTTTGTCACATTTCACACCTCACTCAAAATGCTTTAACTACATCGCATTACTTTTCTAAATCAAAAATTGCACTGCCCTAACTGGTGTTGGTAAACAGTAGGAAAAAGCCATAATCTGAAAATAACTAGAAACGCACCTTACACGTAACGTCCCATGTTACTTAGGTCTAACGAGTTTTCGCTTTATCAGAAAACAAAAAGGACATGAAATTTTAACTGAAATAAAAAATGAAATCCGAATTAATATTCTTTATAGGTGAAAGGGACTTTCCGGAAAATGTCCAAATTCCCTGACTTTCAGTATGTATTTATTAGATTCCCCGATGTTTCCCTGAATTTTCCAGACTTGATAAATTACCTGAATTTTCACGGTTTTCCAGATAGAAAGCAACCCTGAATGATAACATTTTCTGACTGGTTATAAACTGCAGATTTGAGTTTTTGGATAACAACAATACTTTGTCTGTTTATTACCTGTCAGTTTTGAAGGTAAATATAAAATGTCATTGTTTTGCCACCACCAATTTGATTCTGTTCTGAGATCGTTTCTTAGAACTTTAGAATAAATACTGCAAAATAAAGTACACCAGTGCAGTTTCAAGCGTATTGACAAATCCTTAACCCGAAGCGCCACATTACGAAATCAGTCCTATAAAAATCAGTCCTATACTTCGTAGTGAGATTTTACATCATCCCTCAAAATGGCGATGCTCATAAATGGACTAGCCAACACTTTTGTTTTGCCTATACTGCCAACCCATATTGTGTCGTCTGGTTTTAGCGATTTTCATTTTCGGCCAGAAAGTGATGGAATACTTTAAATTCCTGTAATGAGAAAATGGTATTATCATTAGTAAACATGATTACTTTGCTGGCTGATAAATTCGTCGGTGTTCCACTGATAGACATGAAACCCTACAAGTACATCCAAAAACAAGTTTAATTTTCAGCAGCGTGGTTATTGGCCTTGTTCACAAGAGTAAAACCGATAAAACCAACGCGAGCACTGCCGACAGAGAGGCTTGCTGCATTTCGGTCAAGATGGCCGAAGTGTATCAAGCTTCTCTGGTAGCAGTGCTAGCATTTTTAAGTGTTTTTAAAGGAGTACTAAACCCTCACTTTTCCAATTTTTTTTAATGATAGCTAAGACCCTAAAAACCCCTTCAAAACTTATAAAATGTCGCTTGCCTTCTTACTTACGTCGTAATAAATTAAAATAACTGCGTTTTTTAAGACACCCAACCAAACGTAACACTATACGAGAGCTCGTGACTATGGAGGTTTCATGACGCAGCGTGACGTCAAAACATTTAAGGGAAATAGGGAGCGCATCCCTTCCCATCGTGCAGCGCGCGCGACCTAGTCTCTGCGTGTAAACAAACATGGCTACCAACAAAGCTGACGCTCTCAATTTGTTGCAGCTTTATCAGTTTGAAGTTGTAACGCCACTGTTTCCAGTAACATCCAACCACTTTCGCAGCCTGATGGCATCTTTTTCGGCATTCGGTAAGCTGAACAAACTTATTTTGTGGTTTGACGAAATTTTACACTCCTTCGCTATGCACGACGGCATGATGTTTTAGCGGCGAACGAGCTAACCGGAAACGATGTCCCGGGCAATGCCGTTTTGTTTCTGGCGCACGCGCAGGTCACGCAGACAGCTGAAAGGCGCCTTAAAAGTCTTGACGTCACGACGCGTCGCTCAAACGGGATTTTCGCCAGAGCTTGTGCATCGTCTGCTTAAATCGGGTGGTTTAAAAATTCGTACGGCTTACACAATGACACTTATTGACGTCGGATGACTGTTAACATTAATTCCAGTATCTAACCTATCGATAAAAAATTAATTGTTGGAGGGTTTAGTATTCCTTTAACTGTTTTACTTGTGATCAAGGTCAGTAACCATACGGCTGAAAATTTAACTAGTTTTTGGATGAACTTGTGGGGTGTCACGTCTGTCAGTGGCATACCTACGAATTTATTAGTATTATTATTACCAGGGGTTAGGTAGGTTTAGGAACATTTAGGATTAAAGGCTCCTCACCTTAGGAAGAGTATTTCTAGTTGTGTCAATAACATGTAGAGGACACCGGTTCCGCTTGTTATTTTCTTATCATTCCTGGAGATAAATTACTTCAGACTGTGCCTAAGCATTCCTAATTACTTAATTTTATTACACACTCACTGATATAAATTATAGGCCTAATTCAGGGTAGAACATATAGGTAGTGCCACTATTTCTCCCAACCAAAACACCACATTGAAAATTACTGACTTTTTCCTGACATTTTTGCACTTTTTTCTAACTCGCTGACTTTTTTAGAGAACACCTTCATTGGCTGCTCCCAGCTAAAAGTTCTGGAGGAAACCAGTTTTTTTTTAACAACATGTTGCCTCTTCACAGTATTCCCATACTACCATACTACAAAAAATAAACACGTATCCAGCCAAATTTACACTCAAATCCACCGCGAAACACATAAAACGGTTTCCCGTAACACTCTGTAAGGGTGCAAAAATGATAGGCGTAACCCGTAAAAAACATTTAAAAAATAAATAAAACGTCTGTGCTAATGCCGCTAAAAATTAATTAACTGGTTCTCGAGAGTGGTACTAAAAAAATTTATGCGAGCGGGCGGTGTTTTTTTTTTTTACGTTTCATTCGTGATTTTTCAGATGCGAATGATGGCTTTTTTTACCAAACAAAACGAAATCAGCAGCTTGCAGTTTGTTATCGAGTACAATATGTATGTTTAAAGACTAGATCAGCATGCAAAAGTTGTAGATTTGATAAAAGTCATTTTTTAGATCCAGGTTTTTAGTTGAGTTGTGATCGACATACCTCAGAACGATCCTAAGATTCGTTGCGAGGCGATCATGTGAATGGAGCAAAGAGATGATGTGGTCATGGGTTCCAGGAAATGCTTGGTGAAAGTGCTGATGCGTGATGGGTACTTTTTTTTTAGACAATGTCATAAAAATGGTTTCATGCGCTAAGATAAAACCCCATGCGTGCGCTCCTGAGAACCACTTAATTAATTTTTATTGGCCTAACATATCAGCTGTGAGTCGGTCTTGATATTTAGGCTATATTTTCTTTCGTTTGAAAAGCACTTATAAATGCGGTAAAATATGCGTGATTAACAGCACGTGGTTGCTCAGCTCGACCTAACTTGAACAAAAAAAAAAACAGTCGAAATCAAAATTAACAGATGCTGTTTGTTGAAGAAAAAAAGACAAGTGTAGTTCGACGTATTTTAATTTTAGCCAACATCAGTTTATTTAAGAGAAAATAATATCGTCCTCACTTACTAAGGTGAAATCTGTAGTTTCAAAGTGACAATTTGCAAATTTCTGACCTTAGGGCGCGTTTACGCAAGGACAGTTTTCTCGCTTACTAGTTTTTACTTGGTTAATACTAAATCTGCTGGCTGCTTCTCGCCGTTGTCGGAGAATGAGGCTTTTGCGAGTTGTCTATACGTAGTAACCATGGCAACAACGCGGACGCAAATTTTTTCCTCGTGCCTCGCGACACGACGTACTATGCGTGCAACATGACCGTCGATTTATGACAACTAGAAAACAATTTTTATTGCAGTACATGACCACGGACAGATTCCTGAATACCGGCATTCGAAGGTTTGTCTTCGAATCGATAACTACGAAATGGACGCCATGTTGGATTTTGAATTCTCGGCGAGTAGCTATTTATTCTGCCGTCGTTTGATCACTGCTAGGAGCTGTTTTTTCAGCGAGAAGAGCAAATTTTGGAAATAGCGTGAAATGGCAACAATGTTGTAGCAATGTTTAAAATGACTGATGCACTTTGTTCTTTGTACGTGTTTGTTATTTATAATACATTTAATTTATTGTCTATTACTGTATTATTTAGTAAAAACGGGAAATTAATCGTAAATAAATAACGGTTGTCTAGCAAATAGCTTTCGGCGAGCGAGAAGATCTCGTTGCGTAAACGAGCCCTAACGTCCAATTTCCGGATTTTTCCTAACTTCCTGACCTACTAGTTAATTTTCTGACTTTTTCCTAACTTTTCTGACTGGTAGACATCGTGTTATTAGACTTGGACCGACTCAAAAGTGGTGTGATGTCTCTTTTCTTTCAGTTTCTATTCGGGTAACAAAAAGAATCAAAATCGTCGAATTAACGTTTTTTTTCAACTGCTGAGGTTGTCTCGGAACGGAAAGGGACAATTTTGCTAGAATCGTGCTACAATCGAATTGAGCACGAGGCTTGGCAATTTGGTAATTTCTATCTTCAAATTTGGCTCCGTTGAGTTCCTCACATAAATAACCGCCGTTTTAAATAACAGTGTAGAGAGTTTGTTTACGTTGCCGATTCGCAATATCCAGCTGCCGATGTGAACACTCGATTGGTATCTCCAAATGTCACCAATGATTGTAATAATCAAGACGAAGACCTTGTATTTGGTTATCATCGTTTGTTTTCAACAATGAAATACTGTTATGCTTGACGTTTTGTGAGCAATCTATTGTAACCCAACGTGCTGGACGAATGTTTGGCTAAAACTTTTAGCTTTTAACTTCACTACCCTTCTGATCTTCCCAACCGACCCACTCCCGCGTCAATCGCCCAACCCTAACCCCAACTTAACATTAACCCAGATTTAACCCATGCAAGCGTGAGCTGAATCCCGACTCATTTAAAAAGCATACATTTTCCATTAATCACCAGTTAAACTTAAATTCTATTCAACTTAAATCCAAAACAAGCCGAACGTTCATTCTTCCTGAACCCTTTTGTGACCCGAACCCACAATTCAGCGAGCCTATAAATCCACCATAATCTGAACTACGTTTTGGATAACATCATTTCCATCGTAGGTTTTAGAAGCTTTGAGCGTTAGGATTTGTCTCGAAATGTTATCCCAATTTTGACTATCAACCTCCTCAAACTCCCGCCATTCCCCCATTTGTCCCGTCAGTCATGTTGTGAGCAGATTCAGGTAAACCCGGGACCAAGCTCCCAACAACAGATAACAGTATTTTTTGTTAGGGTTTAAGATGAAAAAAAAAAGACAGGTTTTATACCCTAGTCGTGAGTAAGGGCAAACGTTTCTTATTCACATTGTTTTGACCCGTCACGGTTATACCATACCGAATTTGTGCCTGTCATATTGTCATATTCACATAGCCCGACTACTGCTTGTTGTCGCTTCCAGAAGAATCGTCTGGCAGAAGCGAGGGGGCAGAGAGCAGAGCGTCATTTTTCATGGCCGGTGTCTCGCGCACAAAAGGGCCGCGCGCGTCGCACTTCATTAGTACACGGAGCATGCGCGCGTGACGTCGCCTACGTCATTAAGCTCCGGAAGGCCCGTCATGGCGAGCACATTTCTCACTAGCAACCAGTATTATGCATTATGACAAGTTCAAAGGTGGCTATATAAACTGCAACCTCGTTACGACAAAAATGGCGGCCGCCATCCTCCCGACGGCGACATCTGGCGGCCGTCGTAAAAAACACTGCTGACAATTGCGCATGCCTCCACGTTGGAGACGTCAGCATGTAGACTCGTCAAACACGTACAACAGGAATGTTGCATGTGCAGCGAAACGCCCAACCCGTAGTGGCTTCTTGCTGTCTCTCCTTTTCATCCTCCTACGCTTTTTTTTGTTGGCACCAACAGTTCCGAGGTCCATTTTTCATTGTCATTTTGCGCGTTCATCAGGTCGAAGGTTAAAGTTCAGGTCGAAAGTCTTAATGGTTAAGGAAAGACGACAGACAGACTGGTTTCGTACGACCTTTCATGGTTTTGGGTTGCTCTATTTTCATCTGCTGTATTTGATGTGCGCTGTTTTCTTTGCAGAGGTGCCATTTTTCTGGAGGGAGCTATTTTACGTAATGAAAATGCTAAAAGTGATGTCCGGTGAGCGCATGTTTGAAATTGCCGGCTGGCTGAACGCATGTTTAAAATTGTCTACTGTAACTTGTAATTTATTGTATTGTAACTTCACTTTTTTTTTCCGAACGTAGTCCTGAATGGCGAAATAAGCAGTTGGCTCAGCCAACTTCAGTGGATAAAAAATAGGAGCTTTATAGGAAGATCAAACAAAATTTATAGCAGGTTTATAGGATTTATAAGCCTGGATCCAGTTGGAGTGTCCTATTGTATCTTAATTGGACTACAATATTTTTGGCTGTCGTATGTACAATGAGAAGATAAAAATCACTTTTTGAGTGTATAACACAGTCGGTACATTAATTCCTTGGCCTTGTTTGGTCGCTAGACCAATTCATATTTCGTTTTCGTACCATACTGCAGTACCACGGTCTTATTTTAGGATCAAAATAATTAGTGTAGCAAGGAAACGCACCAAACACAGAGCAATATTTCAGTTCGGAACTGAAAAATATAGGAAATATAGGAGCATTTCGTGATTTGTAGAGCTTTATAGGAATCCTACAAAAGATAGAAAATATAGGAAATGTAGGAGGACTGGGAGCCCTGCCATTTCTAACCATTTTCTGCATTCCTTACACTATAAGAATGACACTATGTTATTATATGGCAAATGGCTTTGTATTGTTCATGTAATGCCCAAAGCTACTAGATTTATGGTTCGAGCTCTCCTACCACTGCTAGTGAAAATCAGCAACTAAAAATCAGCTGAAAGCCCGAACATATTTGAAAATAGTTGAGGTAGGAACTCCATCTTCGAACTTCAGAATTTTACTCACCAAAGTTCCCTTTGCAGGAAATTTCAACCAAATTGTAAAAAAAAAAACAGAAAACGTTAATTTCGTTCGCCAAACAGAACAACAACCCGACAAACTTCAATTATTTTAGTCCAGTATTCCACCTCGCTCACTTGTTCACTCGTCCATCAAAGTTTAAAGTTATTTCGAGCCATGGCTACTCCAGTCGTTGAATCGAGATGCATGGTTTGTGTTGAGTCTTTTCGATCTATTTAGTAAGAGCTGCAGGTAAAACGACCAGGCTACACCTAAACAACGGTAGGCTACTACGTAAATAAAGTATATAGCCTTCCGACTCTTGCTTCTGTACTCTAAACAAGTGTAGCCCAGTTGCAATACTATTATAATATTGTAAAATTCTAATACTTTTTTTTGTATCTACTCTGTTCACTGGTATCACCGCAACACAGCTATTGTGGTTTACATAACGCTAAACAAACAATGTATTATGAATTGAAATCAGGGCCCATTGTTTCCTTACCTAATACAATTCATCACATTCGAACGTAGCAGTAGTACAATTTGTGCACCCGTGTGGAACACAAAATACATGAACAATCGTAATTTCCTGATTTTTATCCACACACAAAAAATATAGCACTAATGAAATTGTAATAAAAATCCTGAAGCTAATTGGTAAAATCTTAAATGACTGAGTTGGTTAACAAAATGTGGTCTCTCCTACCCCCCTCGCCTCCGTTTGCCATGCTCATACTCTCATTTCGTGGCTGAAGCTCCCCCATCAGTCTGAGGCTTGAAGCAGGGGCGGATCCAGAATTCTGTTAAGGGGGGTGGTGGGGGGTACCAAACTTCGGTGATTCCATTGATTGATTGATTTAAAATATATGAAGCTTTTAGTCAATTTCTAGCAGAAAAATTACGATTTAAAATGCTTAAGATCAGAAATCGTGAAATTACCTAGTTACACGATTTCTGACCATAAAGTATTTTTAGGGGGATGGGCCGTAGCTTTGCCAGTGCTGTTAACAGTCGATTCGCGGTGTAATAAAAAATTCAAATCGTGTAAAAAATATATAAATATTTTTAAGCAGGAAGGGGAGGGAGGGTGCCGCCCATGCTAAATTCGCCCTTGGCTTAAAGGTCTTACGGAATTAAAACCCTTGTCATACGGGCTTTACATCTGTGTTTTGATGGGTACAACTGAACGTCAATTTTAAAATCTTCCCTCAAATATACGCCTTAAGAAGAGGAAAGAGACGATTTCTCTCGATTTCTTCTTTGAAGGACCGCTCTCGATTTCTTCTTCGAGGACCGCTATTGACGACATTTCAAAGGTTGCTGTGAACTTGGATTCCAAATGGAGCCCTTCAAGTCTTCTTTGCTATTCGCCAGCAGCCCTGTCGTCTATCTGGGTGTCGAACAATGGCGGTGGGTCCATCAGAATGCTGGGCTCGTGGGCGCGGGTAATGGGGCTGGGGCATGAGACACCCACGCACTCCCCCGCGCGCCAAAGACACCGAACGCCCGTGCTGTTCGCGAGCTGGACGCCTTTCTTTCTTTTCCGTTTTTTTTCTTTTTCTTGGTGCCGCCAAAATTCATTTACGTCCTTGAGCGGAACAATAGGCCTATCGTCGTCTCGAAGCTCAACGATCAACTGCTTGAGTCGAGCGCAAGGACTCGTGGCAAAATCAGAAAAGAAAAGCCAACTTACCAAGACCAAGGGGAAGGTAAGAGATAAGGGTGGGAGCTGACAGTGGGACTTCCGAAATCGTTAAGTTCTTAGGCTGTTTGTTCATTTTTTGCGTGTGGATACCGCTAAATGGCAGGAAGACCCTCAAAGGCTTTCGTTTTAGTTATACGTATTTGTAGTTGCGTTGGTTCACCTACGCCAAACTTCAACATGTGGGTCGCCATGCTGAAAGTTCTGTCGCTGAGTGGCGACAGAACTTCGGCATTTGGCGAGTTAAGTTTTGATATAGCCATTTGCCAAATTGGCCCCCATTCCTGCCATTTTTATATCTACACAATAAGATCCTTGAACACAAGATTTTAAGTAACAGTCACTTTAATCGCTTTAAATTCTTGGTGCACGTGTTCGTGCACGTGTTATGTCTTTGCTGCGGTGCTGAACAATTCTTGGTCCACGCGCTATGGATTTCAAACTTTCGTCTAAACATTTGATTGTGAATGGCTGATTTGAGTCACAGGATGCGCTGATTGAGTGAGCGAAGCGAACGAAAATCAGCGTTTGTTAGCCAGTGTGCGCAAAACTTGGATTGAACAAATTTAATTCGGTGAAAGTGTTGGTTAGTGAGTATGCACAAAATTTGGATTGAAGAAACTTAATTCGGTGAAACATATACACATACAAATAAGCAACTGAACCCTACCAGTGTTGCAAGCGGTGTATTCAAGTCCAGCCGTGCGTAGCACTGGCTTCCT
This sequence comes from Lithobius niger, assembly GCA_023313725.1. Classification (NCBI taxonomy): domain Eukaryota; kingdom Metazoa; phylum Arthropoda; class Chilopoda; order Lithobiomorpha; family Lithobiidae; genus Lithobius; species Lithobius niger. Next base: position 26,344 of record JAHWFP010158089.1, on the reverse strand, counting down.
CTTGTTTCATTATAATTTTTGTATTCGAGGAAGAGCACGAGCTACAAATAAATGGCTTGCGATGTTGTATTCAGAAATGTAAGAGCTGCATTACGCAATTAATCTTTTAGTTTAGGTTAAAACATTTACGAATTGAAGCAAAAAAAGTTGAAGCAATTTTAGGTGCTATTTTAGACTTAAGACTTAATACATTGTTCTAACTCAGAAGTAAGTCTTAAGTCTAAAATAGCACCTAAAATTGCGTCAACTTTTTTCGACATGACGAGCAGAACACAGGCATTGGCGAGCGAATTTTGATATCCACTGACCTCATGGCGAGTGAAGTCTAATTCACATTCGTAAAGGTTGACCTACACGTATTTGTATTTGGGCCGCTGATTCATCTACAAGAATGCGTATTTGTTCAGGTTCACATTTGACTAATTAGAAATAATGGTGGGCTACTACTTTGGTTGGCTTTGTCTTAATTTTTTTTAACGATTATCCTCCTTCACCCTCATGCACTATTTTGCACATTTTCCTTCTGCGTTTCCTTTTCTTCCTTCAATTTTTATAATGTGCTTCTTGGGAAGGCCTACGTTAGAAACATATCTTTAAATTCAGAAATTCTCCTCTCTTGTTGAGAATATCGTTAGCAACCTAGAAAACAGAAAAAAAAGTGTGTTATGAGTAACTAATGATAAAAATGCTTGGAAGGTGTTCCACAGGATTAAGTACTTTAGCCACTTCCTTTTTAAGACACACGCTAGCGTGTCGCCCGCCAAAATTCAACGATAACATTAACGTTCGTCTTATTCAGGTATATTTGAGCATGTTGACCAATAGACACCTGTTACTGTTGATGCAGTTTGACTGTTTTCAGGCATCTATTAGTGACGCAGTTTAACGTTTTCTTGTTGAAAAAAAAGGGGTGAATAACGTTGACATTTGCCAAATAGTAACTAACTAATTTCACGAAGATAAATTCTTCCATGCGGTACATAAAGCTAATACTTTTGCATCCTGCTATAGTTTGGGGGTTCGCAGAATGGTAAATTCAAAGTTCCCAATCGATTTCAATATAATTTTAAGTGTGGAGTTACATCATTATGCAACAATTTACAGTATATTTACAACAATGAATACGAAGACGTGCGTACGCAGCAATACAACAACAGGAAAGAAGAGTTGTAGGTTTCCGACTGCTAAATAAGGCGAGTGCAGTAGATTTCTCGACAAAGGTTAAGACATACCTAATCCTATTAGAAAACAAAACTAAATCGGTTGACGTTTAAGGCAAGGTTTAACTGAGTCAAAGTAAAACAGTAAAGGAACATGAATAATCTTTCCTGTAAGGTTTCTGATACCATGTTGCTGAAGTGTTTAGTCCAAGTGAAACCTTACTGCTGTACTCAAAAGGGAAACCTATCTAAAGCTGAAAAAAAATCATAAAACTGGATTTTCTGCTTTTCATTTCGTAATTGCTAAGAAAAATAAATGAATTTTCTCAATTTGGACCGAAAACTTGTGATATCTTCCCAAAACAAAACTTGTTAAGGATTCCCGCCGAGCTTTTCAGTCGTTTGAAGTCGTGGTATCAAACGCAAATCACCAACTAAGACTTCAAACGTTAGATGAAATAGGTGAAAATTACGCAGTAAGCAATTTTCATATTTTTCGTTTAGCCTTCAAACTATATATTACTAGGTGGGATTAACTTGGCGAAAGAGCTTGCCGTTTGAAATCACGATTTCAAACGGCGAAAACCTTGGCGGGAATCCTTTACAACTTTTGCTGTGGGGACAAGTTTCCGACTTATACCAACGATCTACAGGACATGAAAAGGAATTCTCGTAAAACTCAACGTAGATGACATAATTAGAAAGATTTCATGCTAATAGGTCTACTTACACAAAGGTAGTAATTAATAATGGAAAAATTCTCTGACATAAATAATTGTAATGGGCTAACTTCATGCATTCAAAGACATTATCAGTAGAGAAAGAATAATATATAGGAATAGGTACTGACAAAACTGGAAATTAAATAAACTTAGTGTTCAACAATGGGTGCAGTACACCATCGAAGAATATGAGAGAAAAATAAATCACCTTCTAATATAAATCATCTTCCATTTTACACCCCTATTCAATAAATCAACTTCCAATGTAAACCCCTTTCCAATAAGCCACCTTCCAATGTAAACCCCGTTCTAGTAAACCACCTTCCAATGCAAACCCGATTCAGTAAACCACCGTCCACTGTAAACCCCATTCCAGTAAAACACCTTCCAATGGAAACCCATTCCAGTAAAGTACCTTCGAATGTAAACCCATTCCAGTAAACCTTCTTCCACTGTAAGTCACATAATAGTAAACCACCTTCCAATGCAAACTCATTTCCAGTAAACCACCTTCCAATGTAAACCCCATTTAAGTAAACCACCTTCCAATGTATAAACCCCATTCCAGTAAACCTTCTTCCAATGTAAACCCTATTCTAGTAACATGCATTTCAATGCAAACTTTTTTCCAGTAAACCACCTTCCAATACAAACCCCTTTCCAGTAAACCACCTTCAAATGTAAACCACATTCCAGTAAACCACCTTCCAATGTAAACCCATTCCTGTAAGCTACCTTCGAATGTAAACCCCATTCCTGCAAATCTTCTTCCAATGTAAACCAAGTAGATCACCTTTTAATATTAGCGTTTATGAACCCCCAAAAGGGCTGGGGCAACATTGAGTAAAAGGGCACGGTAAATTGCACTGGACGTTTTTTTGGGGAACCTTTTTTTTTGCTTTCTCGTTATACCCTTTTCTGCCACTTTCTTAACCTTTTTTGCCCATTCTAGTGACCTTTTAGGCGTTTCTAGGCTTTTTTTAGGAGGCCTTTTTTCAAGCACCATCTCTCCAGCAAATATCTCACAAAAACGCCATTTTATTTTACAAAAAGGGCATTTTACGAAAAGACCAGGAACAATCCCGGCCCCCCCCCCCTCCCAAGCACGCCACTGCTGTCCAATGTAAACCACCTACAGTAAACCTTCTTCCAGTGAACCATCTTCCATACAAAGCTTTTAATCATAGAATACAAAATGTCTATCATTATGAATTTATGTCTTAGTAGGGGTCGGTCATTGTTGGGCCGCTAATGATGGTTTTCTAATAAATGGTATTTGTAGAAGGTAAGCGTGATTCACGTTCATACTGGCCTTCAGTACCCCCGTCCCTTACAGAATAGCAGTTGTGAATAACTTTAGGTGTCATTTTCCTCTGATTATTCACACGTACGTGTTTCATTCAGCCCTTTTGTCTTCACATAAACCATTCCACCTCTCTCTCTCTCTCCCATTGCTTCAAAGCAGTTGTTGTTTACAAGCGACAAATTGTTGGATGGCTCAGGCTTTAGCTTTGCTTCCAGTACTTGATTAATCCAATCTGTGGCGAGATTGGTGAGATCTGCCTCACGCCGAGAGGACTCGTTATTAGGCCATACATTTCTGTTGTCTGCCCACCAAATGAATGGCTTGCCAGCTCTTCCTTCGCTTACGCGAGATTTAGCTTCTGCTTGGACTGCCATCAATTTTCCCGCCATTAATTGACTGCTTACTCCCCGCGCCCACAACAAGTGACGTGGCTTGTGGTGACGACGTTGGTTTTGATGTACTGGTGTGCTTTAGAACGTGTGGGTGTTTCAGGGAACAGAAAAACAATTGTGTTATGTTTATAAATAAAACCCTTAACTAGGCCGGTTTGCCTATGAAATGGCCACTGCCATCGAACAATTTAAGTGCACGAGAAATACATAACCGTATTACCTACCTACGAAAAATTGTTTCGTAGGCTAGTTGACAACAAAAATGATAGCTTATTTCGGAGGGAAAGAATCATTAACAAACGGGAAAATAAAGCAGTTAGTCTCAATTTCTGGCTACCTGTAACAATGCACTGCCAGAAATCACATTCCCGTGAGGAATTCATCATCCAGTTTGTTTATTATAAGGTTTCGATGATTAATTTCACCGTCGCCTTTTAATTTTTTTTCCATTAAAATTTAATACATAAGCATTGTTGGACTTGGTGAACACGTGTACCAACTTTTATTAATTTCCGATTTGTCACATCGGAGATCTGGACTTGAGCTGCAATCGTGAGTTTCATTTTTGACTTGTACTTCTTTTTCTTATTTAAACACGTTTATACAATGGTCTCTACAGACTTAACCATTTGTCCTAGAAAGCTGGTTCTCAGCTCATTTGAAGGATCTACTTCCGGAGATGTGCTCTTTATAGAAGTAGAAATTTTATTTGTTCGTCACATTCCGGAGTTACGGGGACCTGAACGATCCTTTTCATTGTTATACATTGTTTTTAAACATTGTTTTTATGCAACAATGCCAATCAGCAAACACCAGCCGTAAGACATAGCATGAAGATGCTGACAAATGGTAACAATGCTGGTGAGCCAACAATTCACCCGCACTTTCAGGAAAGGTGATGAGGAAGCAATATCCCTATTACGAATTTGTTTAAATAAAGGTTTCACGTCACTCTTCAGTGTTAACGCTAAAATGTCCGTTGCCCGTTTTGCTTGCCGTCCTATATTAAAAATAAAGGACAAATCCGCTGAAAGAGAGCTGCAGACAAACCAACTTTCAAAAGAAATTCAGTGCGGTTGCAAAGAGTATAGAAAACCAACTTGGTATGTCAAAGTATCACGAATTAGGAAAACAAAAAGAACTCGTTTGATGTTTTAAGGTAAGGTTTAACTGATTCGAAGTCAACACAGCAAAGGAATACAAATAAACTTTCCTGTAAGGTTTCATATACCTCAGTGTGCCTGTACTGTTTAGTCCACGTGAAACCTTGCTGCTGTATTCAGCCATTGGACACGTAAATAAAATCAAAACCATATCCCAACTTTCAAAATTATTTGCTAAATTATTTGCTAAATTTTTCAGCATTATTCAAGTCAAGTCGATCCTTTCCGTGTATCCAATTGATACATATACCACTTTTCAAGTTTTCGTATTCAAGTCTTCAAGGCTGGTATTTCATTTTAACTTTCAACGACATTTCCAGGCTTTCAAATAGTCTCACGAACCCTGAATTACTTAATCTGTAGGTCTGTATTAAGCACAGTAAGACACAGTTTTTGAATTTTTCAGTGATATCGCTTAGCCAAGTAGAATGTACCAATTTTGACCTATCGCGTTCTAAAGTAAAAACGGTAAAAACATGTGAATACAGGAGTAAGGTTTCACGTGGACTAAACAGTACAGGAACGCTACGGTATATGAAACCTTAAAGGAAAGTTTATTTGTATTCCTTTGCTGTTTTGACTTCGGATCAGTTAAACCTTACCTTAAACAACAGACGAGTTCTTTTTTGTTTTCTAATTTTGTTAAACATGTACGCTTACATGTTAAAGGTGCGACTGAAGGGAGCGGGGGATGAGCTGACTGAGTGAGCAAAGCGAACAAAAACCAACTTTTGTGCAGTTTGTGCGTTAGCCAGTGTGTGCAAAAATGCACTGAAAGATATTGCATCCTGTGGAAGTCATCGTCCACTATGCTTATTTTAAAAATAGTTTCAGCTTCAGTGCGTATATTTATGGTAACCAAGGGAGACCAACTAAAGGGGATGCGCTGATTGAATGAGCAAGCAAACCAAACTTATCGTTTGTTAGCCAGTGTACACAAAAATGTGATAGAAGAAATTTAGTTTAGTGAAGCATGGGCGTAAACATGAACGACCAAACTGTTTCAATGTTGTAAACGATGCATTCAACCCCACCAGGCTTTAGCTAGCGATAAATAATGACCCAAATTTTGGGAAGGCATGGTTCAGTACTTGGCCAATTCTTTTTAAAATTTTTACATCAACGATTTGCAGGATGCGGTTTGCAGGAACTCTCATAAAACTTTATACGTAGATAACAATCTACTGCAAAGCACTTTTCTACGATAGGTACAAAAATGCTTCACAGTGATCCACTAGTCAAATACTAGATATTTTTTGACCTAGTGTTACTGGCTAACTCCAGTCAAAGATCCTGGGTTTTCCGATTGGATTTCACTAGCTAAATTGTTTTTCTCATTGTCGTGAGGACGATAATCCATTTTGAGTTCGTGCTCCTTAAAACAAATAACAATAACAACAGTGTTTGGCCTTGGCGATGACATGCAACACCTTCCCTCATGCTTATGGCCTCAACCGTATCTGCTATAAAAGCAACTGTCATAAATTCGTTGAGACTTCTTTTTTTTGTGAAAAAAAATTTGGTGATGAAAAGTGAAATTGTAAATGGTGTTGTGTTTCAAACTACAATCCCACGCATACAGCGTCACAGACCGATACCAAAGCCCCCTGAAAAAAGGCCATGTCAGCATCCCGGAAAACATGAAATAAATTTAAGATACAGAAAGCAAGACGGGTGATATTCCCATTTTTGGCATGGAGCGGCGAATTTATAAAATTGACAAGGTTTTAAGCCTGTCAACAGATGGAGATGCACAGAAAAGCTTGTCGATTGGATATTTACTGAGCGTGTGGAAAGAACCGTTGAGCCATAAAATTATCACGCTGCTGAGCAATCAGTTTGCTCAGTTTCAAGAATCTCATCAATTTTCTTACTAAAGTCGGAGAATGCTTTTGGAAATAATTTGTCAATTAATAAGATCTAAGAATTTCCACAATTATTTATCACGGTATCACGACTGGGAATTTAGCAACTGTGTCTTTTGTTACGAATTATTTTAGTTTTCGCTAAAACGTTTAGTTTGTCCTTTTTCCACCAGGATCCCCGTGTGGCTCGCTTCGTTCTCCATCAGAAGTTTAATGGAAGACGCCAGCCGCCATTAAGCGCTGATGACAAAATGGCCGCCGGACAAGGATGGGGGGAACGGGGATAATTTCGTGCTTTAGGCGTTGGCCACGTGAGGGCACCCCACTTTACGCGTGATGACGCATGCGCTCAACACTTTCCCCTTCCTTCTCTGTCTTTGGTCCAAGAGTCAAGTTTATGTTTCTCATTATAATCTTATTATTCGTAATTACTCTTTACCTCTTAATTAACTTGGGGGCGGTTAGGCCCGTTTCCCCGGTGTCTTAGCTTTGCTCCTAATGAATTTAAATTCTCCCTCTTTCCTTGGCTGCTGTTCTAAGGACAGACCGTTTGGTTGTCGACTAAGATTTATGCCTTAATATAGCTGCTCCTCACAGGCCCGTTTCGCCTCCTGATGAGAAAAATAGCGGACTGGAGACACAATCAGTGGTGCCACTAATTATTAGGGACACTATTAATATTGTGAAGGTTATATAGTTGGTCCTTCGTTCGATTTTAAGGCAGTTTTAAAAGAGGTAATGTAACAATGGATGCGATGAAAATGGAGAATGGCCCAAACTTTGATTTCATCTTTAGCGAAAGTTAAAGCTGAAGCATACGTAAGTGAATACGGTTTTTAGTGAAAATGTTTCTTTTTCCCGTCGCCATTTGAGAACACATTGATTACGTTTCCCATTGTACTTTTAACATTTTACAGTCTTAACTCAGTTTTTTCTCTGTGTAGCTCTTTAACCGCATCTTCTGTTTTGTTCTTCCCTGTGGCTCTTTATCCGCATCTTCAACATTATATTTCTGTAGCTCTTTAGCCACATCTTCTGTTGTTTTCTTCCTTGTGGCTCTTTAGCCGCACCGTCTTCTTCTGTTTTTTCTTCCCTGTGGCTCTTTTAGCCTCATCTTCAACATTATATTTCTGTAGCTCTTTAACCGCA
>JAHWFP010158088.1:0-20247 GCA_023313725.1 Lithobius niger | reverse complement strand
GGCGGATAATGGTTACCCTGCAGGACACCCCTAAGATGAGTCGCATTAGTAAACCAGAGTCGAAGAAACACTCAATTTTCCGCATCGACACGGGGCTAAATCGATCCTAATTAACTGGTTCGTGTTTTTAAAAAAAATTGTCTCATCCGTGCGCGCCGACCTAAATATCTCTGGAGCCTTCTTCTTTTCTTTCTTCCGACAATATAATGAAGGGTAAACGTCACTCTTCACGTTTGTAAAAGCCTGTTCGTCTGTTGGCTGCGTGTATTTGAGTGTTTGTCAGGCCACGAGCGAAAGGGATGCCTGCGTTATTTCGATTCTTTGTTTGGTTTGGCAAAAGTCGATGCTTTTTGATGGTAAGCAAAAATCCACTCAGGCGAGCTTCGTAACGAGTACCCATTCCGTTTTTGCCATTTCCCGTTGTTTTTTTGTTTTGTTTTTTCCCTTCCCCTTAATGCGTCTGGTTTTGCAGTCGTGTTGCATGTCTTTGTTTTTCTTTGCCATTCCAAATTGTTAATTTTAGTTTTAATACAGTCACTAAATTGGTTTTAAGGCCTAGGGAGGGAAGGGTGGGAAGGGGGATGGGAATGCAATGCCGCTGCTGGCTGACGCTAAACTAGCTATAAGCGCCTCGGTTCTTAGTCGCCTGGTTGGTTGAATGGTGGGTTTGTGATTTTTTTTTTACCGCTGTAAATAAACGTTTTGGGCACCTAGCCGATTCCCCCTGTTGTTTACGTCTTTTCCTTTTACCGTGACAGACAAGTAACGAATGTATTTTTGGTAGATTCTTGACGAAGTCATGACGGCTTAAGAAAGGAAAGGGTTAGGGAGGGAGTGTTGCACATCCACGCCCATCCTCTTTTCCGGTTGCTGATGCATGTTTTTATTTTTGTTTTTACTTACTTTTCTGATTGAAGTTGAGTTAAAGGGATTTTATGGATTGATTGCTATGGGTATCGGTCGTAAATCGGCAGAATAAACATATGTCCTGAACAGATGTAAATCACTTCACAATCTCAAATTTTAAAATTTAAATTTAAAATCCCATTTACAACCCCGACAATAGAATTGATGTGATGTTTGTTGTGATGATTGTTGCCTAACTTGGCGCGAGACACTAGCGTGTGTCTAGATTATTATGATGACAATTTAATCTTAGTAACAGAAAATAACATGGAAGGTCGAATAAAAAAAAAACAATGAACAAAAAACAATGAACTTTGATTGATTGTATCTACATATATAATACGCTTAGGTTGGCAAGCAAATAAATCGTTATGAATTATGCAATACAATGAAAGAGGGCGAGCGACCGACAATGTCAAACAAACGGGTGTGGCCTGTAACAATCAGTAACAATCGAAATATTGCTTTAATAATGCTACCTCTTAGAGCAGACTTGAAGAGTTTCAAAGTTGGTTCAGTAACAATCACTGCATGCACAACCGTTGTTGGATTTACTGCGCTTGGTGTCAGAACGGAGAAACGGGCAATTGAGCGTCTTCCATTGAAATAAGACAAATCAGCAGGGGTTAAAATGGAGGAGGAGCAGGGATGGGGACGGGGGATGGGGAATCCGGGTCGGAGGCGGTGCGGGACGAGAAAGGGGTTGGGGGCATGGGGGAAAATCAAACCATACAACTGGGTAGGCCGCAGGGGGGTTCGGAGGAGGAAGCAGGGGGCAGCCTTTTCATTCCATACTGCCCACTACAGTATTTCGCTCAGGTATGCGGGAACCGGCTAGACCGGCGTACGGCGTATGTTACGCCGGGGGTACAGCTAGTTGAGATTATATGTATAGTAATGTATTTTGGGTATCCACAAAATTTAAAGCCAGTGAGCATGAAATTAACAAGCATCATGCCACACATATTTTCTTATGTTTTTTTGCTTACCTTTTCAGTATATTCTTCAGTCAATCGTCTCTTTTTCGTTCACCATTCTCTTAATGACGCACAACAATTTTGAAAATTCCGTAGCGGTTTTTACTCTAAAAATTCATCTCACGAAATCAAAGTTCAGGAATAAAAATACGCACAATTTCAAAAAAAAGAATGCTATTACCAGTATTTTGTGCAAATTTTCTACAGACTGAGAACATCTGTTTTCGTCAGGCACTACTACAATCTTGAAAACTGCGTATTTTATTCCTTAACGCATGACGATTAGTTTTTTACCGTTTTTTTTTTTAGCGATATTGATTAACACTTTTCTATTCCAATAGCCGGATATTCATTAAATGCCTCGATGTAAACTGAGCAGCTGAAAAATTGAAAACGTATTCCTTATGCTTGAAATAAAAAAAAAAAAAAGTTATATTCCGGAATCTTAAAAAAAAAGCACAATTTCATTCAAAAGTCCAAAGTATGGATTTCCTCAATCTCCGACTCTAAAGTGCTAACGGTCACCGTTCTTTCCGTACACAAATTTTTATCAGCTTTTTAACAGCTTTTTATCAGGACAAATACGCGTTCGAACTCGTGGTAACAATCACTTAAGTCGTATAAGTCCACAAAAAACGGGCTGCACTTATATCAAAAAGATTTAAAATCTCGTCTAATTTATGACAGGCCCTAAAGGGCTATTCACATTGAGCTGTATAGTGTTACACTGAGCAATGGTTTGTTCGTGATGTTTGGCGAAAGTTTAAAGTCCTCTTTCTCTCCCTTTTCGTACACCGACGCTAATCTAGAGACTAACTTTATTTTCTCGCTGTTTTGTGTATACACACACGCTTCGCCAGTATCAAAGTTTCCACAAAAAAGGAACTTCTCACGAGCTGCTTCCCGATATCACGTGTTTGCGGCTCTTGTAGACAAAGTGCATGATTTATCGATCATAGTAAACCAACTCTCCAATCTGTAATGTCACGTAACAAGTTCATATCAACACGTCGGAGCTAAAAAAGATTGGAGAAACTAAAAAAAAAAATCTTATTTTATTCGCTTACGTGTAGTAACTATACGAAGTAGTTGTTAACGATAAAGAGGTAGTTGGAAACGGGTAAAAGGGCTGAGCAATCATCAACTGAAAATGCAGTGATAAGAATAAATCGTGCGTAGGTTTACAATGTTACGAGTATTGAAGCCCGATCCAGATGATTTATAGGCGTATTGATGGGGGAAAACACGTCAAAGCATAGAGAGCAGGGTGTGAGCTGCTTGCATTAAAAGGATACTTTAAAAATCAGTCAAATTAAATCAGTGTAACAAGAAAAATCCATGTACGGTGTTGGAATAACACACATTTTAGGCGGTACGAGTATTAAATGAATGGGGTCTTGTGACTAGCAAGGAAAACTCACAAAGACATTAAAAAAGACGCAATATTTTAATTTTCAACCCAGGTTCGGGTCTTGTCCACCTAAAACAATGAACATCGAGTCTTGATCATGTAAGCAATGAACATCGCGTTTTGATCACCTGAAACAATGAACGTCGAGACTTGTTCACCTGAAACAATGATCATCGAGTCTTGTTCACCTACAACAATGAACATTGAGTTTTGTTCACTGACAACAATGAACACCGAGTTTTGTTCACCTACAACAGTGAACATCGAGTCTTGTTCACCGCCAACAATGAACATCGAGTCTTGTTCACCTACAACAATGAACATCGAGTCTTGCTCACCAACAACAATGAACATCGAGTCCGGGTTCACTGATAACAATGAACATCGAGTCTTGTTCACCTATAACAATGAACATCGAGTCCTGTTCACCTATAACAATGAACATCGAGTCTTGTTCACCTATAACAATGAACATCGAGTCTTGTTCACCTATAACAATGAACATCGAGTCTTGTTCACCTATAACAATGAACATCGAGTCTTGTTCACCTAAAACAATGAACATCGAGTCTTGTTCACCTAAAACAATGAACATTGAGTCTCGTTCACCTAAAACAATGAACATCGAGTCTTCTTCGCCTACAACAATGAACATTGAGTCTCGTTCACCTACAACAATGAACATCGAGTCTCGTTCAACTACAACAATGAACATCGAGTCTCGTTCACCTACAACAATGAACATCGAGTCTCGTTCACCGAAATTTCGCCGAAGTTTTCGCCGAAATTTAGGAAGGCGATATTTCCACACATTTTACCTGCTTTTAGGGCTCACTTTGTGAAAAAAGAGTGGCCCGATTAAAACGAGCTTTTAGGTGTCAACTCAGAAGAAAACGGATGGATAAACTTTATTTTACTCCAGTGTCTTAACAAAACATGTTTATGCATTTGGGACTAGGCCTAAAAGTGTGGCTTTGTGTTCTCCTGAGTTTTCCAGGTTTTTTTGTGAAAAATCGGCCAATTCCCTGAATTTTCCCTGAGTTTCAAAAGCAGTTTAAATTCCCTGAGTTGTACAGGTTCTCCAGGTTGATGGGAACCCTGTTTTAGGAGTAATTAGACATTTTCAAGAGCACACGATTTAGACCCCGCAAGTTTAATTTTCGTTAAACTAAAAAAAAAAGCATTTCTCCCAAAAGGGCAGGGAAAGGCCGATGCCTCCCTTGCAAAACCCCTACCCCCTCCCCCCATCCCCTTACAAATCCTCGTGTGTGTGCACGCTGCTCGAAATTAATCAAACACCATAAATCATATCATTACGATTATTCAAGGAAATTAATTAATTGGAAATTAATGTACCTACAACTATTGTGTACGCTGCCTATCTTGAGTCCTGGAAGTATTTTATGAGCGGCTACGTCTTCCTGGAAGGGACGGCTTTAATCGACTGCCGCCATTGTTTTTGTAACCACCTTGGATATCAACAAGGCACTCTGCTACTAAAAACATACAATTGATTATCTGTGTCGTTCTGAAGCGAACTCAAGATAGGCCGCGCACACTATAAAAGACGTGACACAAATTTAAAAAAATCTAAAAACATGCGCAAAATTCAACCGATATCAGCTGTGTATGAGTCTTCTCGGCTTTCTTCTAGAACATTTAGAACCAAAATTGAGCTGAGCTAATTCGTCTATCGAAAAGAAACAGCAAGAAACTGACGGTGCACGAAATACGACCTATTCATAAACCCAACCATACTTAAAAGTGAACAATTTTAAAAGAAAATAACGATACTCTCTACAATATAATAAGGCCGACGGGGGGGGGGCATTGAGACTTCATGGCGCGTCGACAGCTAGGTCATTAGCGCCAATCACAGTGCAGCGCCACTGAGCCACACATTACAGAGATGTTAAGTCTAGATCAACCATCGTGTTGCTGGTCGGTAGACATTTCGACAGCGTATCTTTCGCAATCTTGTTGACTGCGGTTTTGTTTCAAAGGAAGGCAAGCAAAAAAAATAAAAAAAGAAAGAACCTTTATAATGTGGGCAATGGACCTTTGTGCATAAATTCCCACCGCGTGGCATGAGGTATGGATGGGCAGCAGGTGGTGAAAACGATGAGCCTAATCCTTTCGTTACAGCTGTCCCTCACGCTCGTCAAATTCGCACACCTTCACACACTAAAAAATAACACATAAAGATGACGAATAACTTCCTCCGATTGTACGAATCAAACACGCCCTTTTAAGTTTGAACGAGTCTGCTGTACGGGAGTTTGAAAAGCCTGTTTTTTTTTCATTCTAATTTAAGTTGAAGCTATAGCTATACGATACTCCATAATTTAGACGCAACCGGTTTACGCGCGCGGCGACATGTATCTTTCCGCCCATTCTCCCAACGTTCCTTCAGTACGAAAATGGACTCTTTTCTTATTTTTCAACCCATAACTTCATTAACTTACGATGTCACTAAGCAGCAATAAGCTTCCCATTCTATAGACGTGTTACGACAATATGGGACACAGTGTTGATCGACATGATAAATGATAATTTCAGTGTCGACACGGTTCTATTTCCTTCTCGCAATGTTACGTAAAAATGGGATTATTTTTTTGAGCGGAAGGTTACTCCTTGTTGCATGTTTTTGATTTCGTCCATTCTAATTGCGGCATATGCCATGTCGCCCGTTTTGCTCACTCTTTTGGCGTCATCTCGCAGGGTTTAGTTTAAAAAAAAAAATGTCTCATTTACGAAGCAATACCACAACGCTTTCTCGCCGTTAGAAATATGAAATTGCAACATGGGCCGGCTTTGGTTCTGCCGACTCATAGAGAAATAGCCAATACTGAGTAAAGAAGCGAACGGCGGAATGCTTCACCTCATTGCCAGGGAGTGATACGACTGTACGGATTTAAAGGGTGAATAACGTGATTTACATTTGTTTAGCCTAATACAAATAAATTGCACTAGTAAATAGTTATGAGGCTATTTCAAGTCTGACTGTCAGTACGCATATGGAATGCGCTTAACGTAACATACTAGTTTTAATCGTAAAAATTCTATTGGTGAGCAATTTTTTTTTAATATTGCCCTAGTGTGTACATACATATAACCACTACGAAGTCATGGCTCGTGTGTAGTGGGCTTTTTGTTCAAACAAAACTACAAAACCATATCTAACAAAAACTAATATAAAGAAAAGAGATATAAAAGGGACAGAAAGCCAATTGGGCTGGATAAGTGTTAAATAAATACGGATGCAAACCTAATTACGTTGCCTTTTGGACTTAAATGTCAGACTGCCTGAGCGGGGAATCGAGCCGGAGTCCTAACCGCTCAGCCATACTGACATGGCCAAAGAAAATGTCCATAGGAAGCATTTAACAAAAGAATTTAATAAGCTGAGCATTTAATAAAGAAAAGAGAAATGGCAAAAAAACTGATAATACTTTGATTAAAATACAACTAATAAAATAAATTCATAATAGAAGGAACATGGGCATTTATAACAGAATAGAGATGGAAAAAAAACCGAACTTTTTTTTCGCATTCCCCTTTTATCTTTCCCTTTAATATACTATTCAACTTTTTAATTGGTAATTAGCCAGCTCCGTACTTTCCGTTTTAACTCCCCATTTTTTTTCAATTCTCCCCATTTATTTATTAATATTTTTAAATATTTCTGGAACATAATAGTTTTTTAGTCTTTTTGCCTCCAAATTTATTCTGTACCATTGCTGGCTTGATATACGACTGTTTTGTGTTATATTGTTTCTTGCTAATTTTTTCGTCTCTTTTCATCTTCATTTTAAAGTAGAAATTCTATGCAATTATCACATAATTTCGGAATTGTTAAATTTAAAATTTTTTTATTTTTTTATTAAGGCTGTCCCAAAAGTCCCAGTCCCCCCCCCCCCCTCATAACTTTTGAAGGGGTTGAATGAAGACAGTGAAATCCTGGCAATGTAAGTTTGGTTTAAGGATCTACCTTTGTGTTCGACCGGCATTTCGCCTGCTCCCCCCCCCCCCCCGGGGGGCCCCAGGGGGGCCAAACACAAAATTTCCAAAGGAAAGGGGGGGGGGGGTAAAGGAATACCTGATTTGAAAGGTCTTAATGAGGCGAGTAAAGCGCCACAACGATTGCATCGATACGATGAGCACATCCAAAATGGCGGCCATTCAAACATTAGGATTTTCCTCTGCATCTTATGTGTTACTCAAGCTAAAGACATCGCAAAAGGACGTAGGGTGCAGCAAAACGCTTCATTCAATTTGATTGGATTACACCCACAACGTCGTTTGCAGTTTGAAACCCAAAATCTGGGCCTCAGTTACCCCCTCCCCTCAGGCTCTCTTTTAATAATAATCTGGCCGACCTTGTTTCGCTACTGGCGAAACGAAACATAAAACTCGGGCGATGAACATTTTCCATTATACCACGTGCCAGGCCTGTTCGCCGTGACGCACGTATCACGTGATTGGGCTAGTCCACTCAGATGGCCAGAGATCCCCTGTTCTCGCTCGTCAGTGGCTGACTCATGATGACGTCACTGCAAACAGCCGTGGCTCGGGGTATAGTTAAACACTGGTGTTCATTAAACGTTCAAAGGATTGAAAGGAATTACATGCTCATGAACCTCACTTCCTAGAGAGAGCTAGTGAGGGGGGGGGGAATGAGGCCCACACTCTGGATTTCAAACTGCAGAAGACGTTGTGGGTGTAATCCAACCAAATTGAACGAAACCTTTTGCTCCACCTACCGTCCCTTTACGATGTCTATAGCCTGAGTAACACATAGGGATACAGCGGAAAATCGTAATGTTTGTCCGGCCGCCATTTTGGAATGGGCGCGTCGTACCGAAGCTCTCATTGCAGCATTTTACTCGCCTAATGAAGATCTTTCAAATAAGACATTCCTTTACCCCCATTCCATTGGAAATTTCTGAATAGGGGCCCGTGCCGCCCCGGGGGGGGGGGGGGGGCAGGCGAAATGCCGGTTTTACACAAAGGTAGACCCTTTAACCAAACCTACATTGACAGGGTTTCACTGTCTTCATTCAACCCCTTCAAAAGTTAGGAGGGGGGGGGGGACTGGGACTTTTGAGACAACCTGTATATGTCTCCAGATGAAAAGCGTAATCTCGTGGCCAATAAAATTTTTACAATTTTGTTTTGCAACTTTTGTAGTCTGCCTATGTCTTTTTTCTTTGCAAATCTATATAATTCTATTGCATAAAGTAAATTTGATTTAACCCATGATTCATATACAACATTTTTATTTTCCTTATTTAAAACCTTTTAATTCGTATAGTTTTGGCATGATTTGTCGAAGTTTTTTTTTATTATTAACGTTTCGATATGTTGTGAAAATTTCCATTCACTGTCAATGTTTATTCCTAGGTAAGTTTTATTATCCACTTCTTTCAAGTTGAATACATTTTTCATTCAATTAAAGCAAAACCAGTGGAAAAACTAACATTTTCCGGAAAATATGAGTTGGCGTTTTAAGCTACAGCTTTGTCAAGATAGCATTTCAGAACGACAGTTACTTTCAACACGCCTTAAACATTAATTTCTAGTTGACTAGACTTAGGGCGCGTTTACGCATCGAATTGCCTTTGCATTCTCGCAGCTAGAACTCAATCGCGATGGCAAAGGCGACATTGCCATGGTAACAACGCTAAATGGATTAGCTAAATCCGACATCGTTTGAGTAAATACTTGCAGTCTTATAATCCGTGCCAATAATATAAAGAATTCCTCATGACGAAACAATTTTCCCAAACGCTTCTGAACTCACGTTATTTACTGTTTTCGTTGCGAGGCGGCAGACATAAAACCGCCGCCATGTTGGAATTTGAAGTGATTTCTAGCTTCTAGCTGCGAGAATGCAAAAGCGAGTGGTTGCGTAAACGTGCCCTTATATGGAATAATATTTCACATTAGCAAACCATTCACGTTGCGTCAGAAATGATTACTTCGGGAAAAAAACTGTGATTTTATTTTCACCCAGCAAGCATAAATAAATTTTCTGCTTTATTCGTATTTACAGCGTCACCGATGTAATGGTTGAAGGTCTGACGATCTTGCCTGCACGTGTTTCTGTTGCATTTCTGACCAAAATATCAAGGAAATGCGGAAATTTATCATTCAATGCTTGTTTAAAGTCGTACCATATTTTCGATGATTCCACAAAATAGAGCGTAATGAGTTGAGAAACACGGAAATGTGGTAACATGTTTTTCACGTCAACTCGTGTTGATATTTTTCCTTTTGAAGGGGAAATTAATAGCTGAATCTGTGAAAACCGAATTTTTAAACTGAACAAATTTAAGCTCATTAATTAAAAAAAAAAACTTTAAAAAACTTGTCCTTGTCCCTTTCATTGCTGGATTTCTTTCTCCTAAAAACCGTAAAATGGTTCAACCTTGAGGTGGTTCACTAGTTTCCTCGCAAAAGTCCACGAATTTTTATTTATGTATTGTGAGTCACATTAATGCTCGTATCAGAAGAACATAAAGCAGAAGCCGTAGGCTCGACGGAGTATATCCATGGTAATACAAGTTTTAACTTGCTAATCTACGGCTTGATCTCGTAATGATGCGCGTTCTGAAAAAAATTTACCGGACAGACAGACATACCCCTTCCAACCTGCTCTCTTCTCCGGGCTGTGTTTTTGTTTTTTTCTTAAATATGGGTATTAGTGGGTCTTGACCCCTTCCTTCTCCTGACTAATTTATTTTTGGTCAAATATTTTACTATTACTATTACTACACACGGAGATCAGTAAAGTTGTGACCCAGCTTGATGGCTAAAGTACTAGGCTACTGAACGATAAGTTATGAGACCTGGGTTATGTGATGAGGCCAAGAGGGGCCACTTATTGGACAAGAAATTGATGACCTTGCTAAATGTTATCAAGGTCATTCATCTGCTAACTTCTTAATATGCATCACACACCATGAGTATAAGTTAGGAATGTGTAGGGAACAAAGAGACATTACCAATACAAAAAAAAAAAAAAACAGAACAAAAATCGGACCAGATTTGCAGGACCAATGCTTCCCTGCAAGACGGAGTGTTTGACTGGAATGCCATTCAGGGGTCGAAAGTAGCCATTTTACGTACGTCATATAGGTCCTGCAAATCTGGTTCGATTTTTGTTCTGTATTTTTGCACTGGTATAATGTCTCTTTGTTCCCAACATATTCTTAATTTATACTCATGGTGTGTGATGCATATTTAAGGAGTTAGCAGTTGAATGACCTTGATATCATCTGGCAAGGTCATCCATTTCTTGTCCAATCAGTGGCCCCTACTAGCCTCATCACATCACCCGGGTCTCATAACATATCGTTCAGTAGTACTTTAGCTATCCAGCAGGGTCACAACTTAACTGATCACCCTGTTCACACAAGAGTTTCAAATTCTGCTAAAGAATCACCCGAAGTTTTGCCTTCAGATGTCTTTCCGTGAAATGATCTACAGACATTTGGCAACCAAATGATGGGGGTGGGGTGGGGGGGGGGGGAGGTAGACAGAGAAACTTCCTGCCGTGGGAATTGTTGGGAATGAACGATGTGTGAAAGGGTGTGTAGTGGAAAAATAATTTTATCGTATAGGCTACTACCATATTCTATAAATCCTTCACCTTAACAAAAACATTGTGGTGGCTATGTAAACAAATACAGGTGCAACCCTATTTCGTCGCCTTTTGGTCTTGAATGTCAGACTGCCTGAGAGGGAATTGAACCCTCGACCAAAGGCCGAAGCTTTACGTTTAACCCATACTGATACGGCCGTAGAGCTTCGGGCGGTAGATCTTCGACCTTTGGTCTCAAAGGTCGTGGGTTCGATTCCCTCTCTGGCAGTCTGACATACAGTCCAAAAGGCAACTGAAATAGTTTTGCATCTGTATTTATTTACTACTTTTCGGACGATTTGGCTCTCCGTCCTGTGTTTAATCTTCGAAATGTGCCATTGTTTTAATACGTTACTTCAGTTTTTTTTTATAATGTAATGATGCATTTTAGCAAGCATACGGTAAGATACGGATAACGACGAATCCAGGATTTCTTGTTCCCGGATTAGATAATGTCATTCCCGGGTAGAATTAATTTACCCGAAATTTAGGTACCTGGGTTTTTTGTTCCCATAAATTTAATTCACATTAACAAGTTAAAAAAGCTGAAACATATTATATAGGTTCCGTGTGTAAGGAGTATATGGGAGGGCTGAAGGCGCTGTTTGAGCAGAGACGTAACCCGGAATTTTCAAATATACATATATACATACAATTTTTTTTTTGGGGGGGGGAGGAAGGAGGGGAGATTAGACAAAAAAAATAGGAATTAAAAATTCGGTCTGAGAGCACTGTAGGAGGGGGAAGGTGCTAAAGTGTCTCGAGGCCTTGAAATTATTAGCAATTTCAGCGCCTCTGAATTTTTAAAAACCCAATTTTCGGAATGTTTTCAGTTTCTACAAATGCCTTCCTTCCTTCTTCCGGTTTTAATCTTAACTTCGGATCTTGTGAGAGGGATGGGGAAACTTTCCATGAAAAAACGTGATCCAGTCGAAAGTTTCAGAACCCCTTCCGCCCGATCCCGCCTCCCAATATTTTTGTCATCGATAAGCCCCTGGCTATATACAAATCAGGATTGGGGGGCAACTAAATAACAAGTTGGTCGGAACAGTGTCTTAAAAGCCAGAGCCAAGTTGCCGCGAGCTGCCAGAGGTTGAACTTTATGAGAGTTGGCAGCTTAAAAAAATTTCTTACTTACAAGGTAATAAAGTTCTTTGATCCGCCTCAGTTGCGAGTCTAAAAGTCTACAAACAGGCTTACAAGGCTCATTTTTGCACTTTTGCCAAATCTTGCAGCTCTAACGGGATGTAAAAAGAAACATCTGCGAAGGTGTCCGATTACGCAACGTGAAATTAATAAATCCTTGAAATTCTACACTTTCGGCTAATTAAGCAGATGCGAAATATCGGGGGTTAGATCTAAAAGAAGTAGAGTGGCACGGATAATCTGCACGTGGCTATAATTTTAGAATTTTTTTAATTATTTATTTTAACATGGTTCTCGTTTTCTTTTGTTTAACGATGCACTATTATAAACGATGAACTATAAACTGAACCATTAAGTTCAACGATGAACTGTATAATTGAGTTCTGAAAGTCACAACTGCTCGGCCGAGCGAGAAATGCTATAATGTGTTGGACTATATTCACAGAGCAGTGCTTTACTTCTCTACTTATACGACTTCTGCCCACAGTGCTCTTCCTCGAATTTTAGCCCCAACCTCTAAAATAATTGCGGTGGCAATTTCAGCTTCGAACTCGTGAATTTGCTGCACCAAACCTTCCTGGTCATGAAATTTCAACCAAATTTAAAGAAAAAATGCATACGTTGTCGCGTTTCAAACTGATAAACACACACAGACAGACAAACACACACAAAATCCAAACTCGTTCGAGTATTTTAGACCTCACTTCGCCGCGGTGAGGCAGCTTGGCTGGTATCTGATTGGCTTAGAAGTTCTTTCCAAGGAAAGAACGACACTGGGTAGGGCAAGAAGGGCCAACACGCTTGTCTCCGGATTACAAAGTTACCTCCGGTTCAAGCCACAGGAAAACACGAGAGGCAGCCATGCTGAGGGAAGTGACGTCACAAACCACCTCCCGTGATTCGCAGCGCGCGCTGTTAACTAAACACCACGGACTGAAACTTTGTAAAGAACTTTGTAAACAACAATTTAAAGTTTTTTGTGACCAGTTGAGCCCCGCGAATCAACCATTATTAATAATAAAGTATTGTTAATAAGAAGAAGCACAAGTATCACTGGAGTGGTTAACGCTCGTTAAACCCTTTGAAACCCTTTTTGAAGTACCATTTGAGTTCTTGCTCCCTAAAACAACAACAAATAACACAAGTGCCAATTGTCCCTGTCATCTTCGTGGAGCAGATAACCCAGTTTGGGTCGTGCTCCCTAAAAATAACCAACAACAACAACAACAACACAAGCACCAATCAGAGCACTTCGATTCGAGAAATGGGAAGCGATGCGTTACAGCAAGCCAACAACGTCAAAAAAAATTGTCTTATTGCAAAGGCGTGTGTCCTGGGATGGACGGGGTTCACTGAAAGACGTGATGCTCTTGACTACAGGACAATTATTATTAGCCTACTGCAGACTGTCATTTTTATTTTGTTTATTTCTTTTAGAAATGTTTGTATCTAATGTTTTTTTTTTATTTTAATAACTTGTAACACTGTGCATACAGATTCATGCGAGTCGCATACCGTTTCTTTGAATAAATATTTGAAGTAAGCAAACCTAACAAAAAAAAATGTATCGTTAATAGCAGCTGAACTGAACACGAAGGCTGCGGAAACCAATATGGCGCAATAAGCATAAAACTGGAGGAGAGTATAACCTCATTAAGAAAACTTAAATTTGTGGTTGAAGGGTACAAGTAAAATCGGGCCTCCTGACCGGCAAATAACACCACAACTGCTAACAAAGTCACGATTTTATTTTCAACCGGTTAACTTCCAGTCTTGGTCACAATAAAAATGATTAAAGATAATAAAAACATCAAAATGGTGCTGCAACAACAGGAGCAGCCACTCTGAGCTCCACCATTTTGAAAGTTTCAAAATGGAGGAGCTCAGAGTGGCTGCTCCTCTTGTTTTTATTATCTTGAATCATTTCTATTGTGACCAAGGCCGGAAGTTAACCGGTTGAAAATTAAAATCGTGACCTTGTTTGCACTTGTGGTTTTATTTGCCGGTCAGGAGGCCCCATTTTACTTGAGTCTAACCTCAGTTTTTAGAAGTCGGCTTACTCCTTCCTAAGCAACGTCTAGGATGATCCAAAATTGAATGGGTTCAAGTCCAAAGATTAAAAAAAAAAACATAAAAAAACACAGAACATTATGAATTATGAATGGAATACGTGCAGCCTCGGGAAAGGAAGGTATCGTACGGGTCGCCACGACCCCCGCTAAATATCCAAAAATCCAGAATTTCCGGACAAAAGTAAGGTTCTGAATTTAAAAGACAAAAGCGAATAAATTCCAAATGCAAGGGGTAAAAGCGACCCCAAGTTCCCAAGCTCAGGGAAAGTTTTCCTAAGGTTACAAATTTGACGAAGGTCCAGAACTTTGGAAAAAAATTGGAGTAAAAGCTTTCCAATTTCCATTATTCACTTAATCGAGGGTCCATTAAAAAAATTGTTTGCCTCGGGAAGGGGGGGGGGGGGCAAACACCTTCCCAGAAAGCATGACAGCTTCATTACCAATCCAAAAAGTTTCAAAATGTCGATTTACGACCCTCTCCCTTCCCTCCCTACCTGATGAAAACCCTAATACATTTTTATAACAACACTTTCTCCTTTTTCACTCGTATATCTGACACATCTCTCGATTTTGTTTTGACTTTTAGGTAAGTTGAGCATGAAACAGGAACTTTTAATAGTTTTTTTTTTCTAGGAACGTAGGCAATGTTAAAATAAATCCGATGGTTTCTTCTGACTTATATGTATAGCACTAAATGTGGAAAGTTATTACTGCATAAACCAAAACTATAATGGATAATGAAAATTCGAATCCTGGTTAGAAAACAATGGGAATCTGCTCGTGTTTGGTTCAGGCTATTGCAGAATTGTAAAACTCCTTTTTATATTATGAAGGAAAACGATCAGCGATATTTCTCGTATTACGCTACGCAGAAATAAATGGCTTCCACTTTAGTTGCCGAAAAACGTAAATTTAAAGTTAAACAGAAGAGACGGTTAGTCGCTAGAGTATATATATTTATATTTACCGAGATATTATGCAAAAATTCGTAAATAAATATTTAACTGTGCAATAAGATCTAAAGAATGATAATACACGAACAATAACAATTACCCGAAAACAAAGTTAAGAATTACCGCTAAGCATCAAGTTCCAGTCTCTTTCACACCAAGATAATCCCACCGAGTAACAGTACGAAGGTTAAAGGGCAAATCCATCTATTTTGACATACATACTTTACTTTTGCAAAGCAAAGGGTTTAACGAGCGTTAACCACTCCTGGTCATCTGCCCGAAGCCCTAAAGCCCTATGTCTGCAACAGCCAGACATAACTAAACACAATAACTAAACACACAATAACTAAACACAAGAATTGCGGTAAGAATACGACGTTACGTACGTCCGACACAACAATTTAATTATTGCATCACCAAAACACGACATGGAGACCGCCATTGTTTTGCTGGAACGCGCAGAAATTAATGCCGACTGATGTCATTCTTCGATTTCGACTTGCAGCCGATTGAGATAGCTCTAATGGCTGTGAGAGCTCGAGCGTCTGACAGCCTTAGCTGGCCACTACAACTGTCGGCCGTCGGACGCTTGAGCTGTCACAGCCAACAGAGCTATCTCAATCGGCTGCGAGTCGAAATCGAAAAGTGACATCTGTCGGCATTAATTTTTGCGAGTTCCAGTAAAACAAATGGCGGTCTCCGTGTCGTGTTTTGGTGATGCAATAATTAAATTGTTGTATCGGACGTACGTAACGTATTCTATCCGCAGTTCTTGTGTTTAGTTATTGTGTAAGTGATCTAAAAGTAAAGCATGCATGTCAAATGGATGTAATTTCCCCTTAAATGAAAAATCTGAAAATTGCTCACTGCGCAGTTTTCAAGTATTTCGTTTTCATCCTTCGAAGTCTTAGTCAGTGGGAATTAACGTAGCGATCGAGCTTGACATTTGATATCATGACTTCAAACGGCCAAAAAGCTTGGTGAGAATCCTTAAGAAATTTTGTTTCGAGGTAGATATCACATTTTTTGGTCCGAATTTATAAAATCCAATTCTTCCTATATAGCAATAACGCGATGAAAAGCTAGCCATAAGGTCCTAATAACGTTCTATGGGTTGTGTATGGGTTGATGTATGGGATGGGTTGGTATATGGGTGGTTGATACTGATATTGAAGAGTCAGTCCATGAAATTTCTTGCCCGCTCTGTTTTATAGGTTTACGAACTCATCTCTACAAATAAGGTAAATAAAGTGTCAGCGAAGAAAAAAAGTAAGAAGTTGACATTGCAAAGTGCGCAAATAAAAAAAAAAACGGATAAGCGCTCACTGGAACGAATAGAACCGTAATTTCAACTCCAATTCCAGGGAACAAGGATTGTTTTTATTCAACGGTAATGTTGCTGCTCAGAAGAGCAAACTGTAAACAACTAAAGACTAAACTAAATCACGGGTAAAAGCCGACGATGCAAATATTCTGCATTGCAGACTGAGCTTATGAAAATACAAGAGACACTAATCAAGACAAAATTATCAAGTCATCAATTATTTTGTTTTCTTGATATAATTAGGCTACTACAGAGAAACCAAAATACGTTAAAGAAATATAAAGACACGACAATATAATGTAAATTGTTATTAAAATTGTTCAGAACAGAATAGGTAAAAAAATAAGTTACAAACAAGCATTGTAAAATTCTGTATACCATGGCTGTAACGCCACACTAACTCATCACCATGCTAAATTTCCGTAGGTTAAGTAGTAGATATCCGTGAGTCCTTGTCGATTTAAAGGCTATAGTTGCTCGCGAGCAAGAAACGGCTAGTCCAATATCGAGGGGGTGGAGGGAAACACGAGTGGGCGAAGCCCATGAGTTTTTCCCTTCACCCCCGAGATCTTGATGGTTTTCGTCGTCGTTTCCATCTTCCGCATGACATTGTGCGTCAATTGGGCGATAAGTCTGTCCTCCTGTCCGGTGTTTTTCAATTTTTGCAGGAGGTACAGATGTATGACAAGATTTAGATTAGGGGTTTGGATAATATCTCTGTAATGTGTGGTGCAGTGGCAACCCGAACCACTGCACTGTGACTGAGGTTGGCGCTAATGACCAAGCTGTCGACGCGCCATTAAGCCTCAACCCCCCCCCCCCCCCGAGATATTGGACTAGCCGTTTCGAGCTCAACAGCAATTATAGCCGTTAAATCGACAAGGACTCACGGATATGTATTTTAATGCTAAGGTATGACGTCGAGCTAATTTATCGTGTTGTTAGAGTTTTTTAAAGACTTGTTTCAAGAATTTAAGATTTTCTCCATGCGAACTTATGTAAATTCCTGAACGGAAGTTCCGGTTTAGAAACGGGGTTGAAAGCTTCCTGTGTATGAAGGCCGACCGAAGGGGAGAGACGCTGTGTAATACCGATGTTTGCGTTTTAGGTAAAACTGTATTTTTTTCTACTTTAATAGTTTAAATAAGATGAGTATATAAAATACGATATTCGTTTGAGTCTCGTAGGTTTTTAGGTGTGTTTAGGAAGTGTCAATAGCCTTGTTTTCGTACCGTCGGAACGAAAGATTGCCGGGTGGGCCATTCCTCCGTGGGTGGGGCTCTAGCATAGTACGCGAGTTTTTTTTTCCGTGTTAGGCTAGAAAGAAAAATGTCGCAGGTTGTAAGTGTGCCTGTTTATGCTGGTTGCATTTTTGTTGTGTACGGTAATTTTACAAAGTCGGGTCATATGTCACATGGTGGAGCAGGGGTTGTGTAGACCCGCGTAAAAAGTGTTAGACTATCAAAAAAGTGTGGGTTATCAAAATTAACCCACTGTGACGGTGTGTGGGTTTTCAGATTAACCGTATATAACGACTACACTTTTAGCATGGGGATGTATTAGCGTGACGTCACCACCGTGCATTAAGTAAGAGATATCCGTGAGTCCTAGTCGATTTAACGGTTATAATTGTGAGCGAGCGAGAAACGGCTAGTCCACTATCGAGGGGGTGGAGGGAAACACGAGTGGGCGGTCACGTGTGTGGGCTTTCACATTAACCGTATATAACGGCTACACTTTTAGCATTGGGATGTGTTGGCGTGACGTCACTACCGTGCATTAAATCCTGTTAACCGTGAGTGGAAGTGTGCGTCATCGCAAAAAAGTGTGGGTTATCAAGTTACCCTACACTTTTGCCGATAACCCACACGTTTGGCATTTCGGATCACATGACCGGGAACGCACACACCAACAACCAACGCAACAAAAGGAATTACTTAACTTCCCAGGATGTCCCGAATGAAGTCTTATACCTGCTAACTCTCGTATGTCTGGCCCACAACTAAGTTTATTGACTCTGTCTAACTCTCCCGCCGCCCGTCCACCTGTCCACCTCCACAAACTAAAATGGAATGACCTTCATTCATACCGATACACGTATTACTCTATTACCGTAATTTTGAAGCAATTCTCAAACTACAAACGCATTGCTTACCTATCCAGAATGTCCAGCAATGTCAGTTTATCCATGCTGCCTCACATATCGAATTATTCGCTCCAAACAGCTTCGAGAAACACGAGCGAGCTTCCAGCGTGAAATCTTGCCTCCGACGCGCCTGTTTAACTGTTTAGCCTGATTTACTGAAAATGAAACTTCGTGTAGCTTGTGAGAAGCGCTGTTCATTTATTATATTACTTGAAGGTAATTTTGTGTAATATTTTTGAGTTAGGAATAAAATACCCTTTCCCAACAGACCTCCGAGAAGGCAGGGTCAAGTTCCAGTAAAAGGGCAAAGGGCACACGCCGAGGTTATTTTTTTTTCTGAGGACCTTTTTTTTTTTGCTTATCAGGATATCCTTCCCCCTTCATTTTTTAGCTTGTCATTGTCTTTTTTTTACCCTTTTACGCCCCTTTCTGCCCGTATCCTGGACTTCTTTTTGACCTTTAATGGTATCAGGCACCAGCATTCATCAGTTCGGAAAACCAAAATAGGACATAATTTTCTTCCAAAATAGGACATATTTTTGTTCCCGCCCTTCCTGCCCTTTCAAACGAGCAACTTAGCTTCGCGAGTTTTCTTCATGTAAACCCAAAATAACATTCAAAACAAAAATCCAGACAACATTAATGCAAAAATATGGCAACTCCTCAGATATTTAACAGTTGAGACCACCTTGTTTTCAGAGCCTACGCCGGCGAGTTAGAGACCGGTCGGGTATAGTTGTAGTTGAAGTCCTCTAAGCCACTATTTTTATTATTACTTATTTATCCTATTAAGTGTATTACGACAGATGAACGCAGAGTTTTGATTTCCAAACACCCATACCTTGCTAGTTCGCGTATTTCTGCGTATTTTTGTGAAATTATAATTATGAGGGAATTAGGGGTGGTATACGACAATCGATAATTCGATAACATCGCGATAAAAAGTTTCGTCGATTATCGTATCGCACTTTTTTTCTGATTTATCGAATTATCGTGCAAGCCCCGATGCATAAACTGTCGTATCTCGGAAACCGTAAAAGCTAGGAACAAGCGGTTTGCGGCATTGCGTGCGGAATTACAAGGGCACTTCGACCTAAGTGTGCAGAACTGTTGATAACCACTTTAGGTGATTGGAGAGTGAGTTTAATGCAAACAATATTTAATCATTAAGTAGCAGCAAAACTGCTAAATATGGTGAGGAAGTAATGGATAATGTTAAGTGTATTTTCATGTCTATTGGCCCTATTGCGAGTGCCACACAATTCACATTCGCGAAGGTTGCACTGTAGGCTTCAGCCAAGGGTTTTAATTAATATTTTTAATGGTTATTCCAGCCTCAAAATTTGTTTTGTCGAGATATTATCGATTATCGCGATAATTTAAAAAAAAAGGTTCATCACGATACACTTTTTTTACATTGCGCCAACGGTGCCATCCGTAGAGGGAATACCGTTTTGAAATCTGTAATTTTGTCCAACTTAACGCGAAGGCATAGCACAGAAATTCGCTGTATTAATATTTTTTTGGGGGCGTTTGTTTAATCTTGGTCACTCTTACGAAATATGAATTACCAAGCTCTATTACAAAGTCTAATCCATTAACCTCTGTGAGATTAATTTACTTTCCTAATGCCATCGGCCTAATTTGGATAAGGCGTGTCACCCTTT
>JAHWFP010158087.1:0-35980 GCA_023313725.1 Lithobius niger | reverse complement strand
CGTCATAACTGTTTACGACTAGATTATAAAGACAGCATAGGGACCAGTCATTGTGTATAGCCTGGAGAGGAGGAAAAAGTCATTTAGACATTTTCAGCAGTCAAAATTACTAAAAACTCCTTAGCTTTTGGGAAGCAAGCCCCAAGATCCCCCCAATTGACGTGCATGTTTACCCGATTTTGAAGCTGTTGATATCACTAATACCTACTGCACTATTTTTAATATTACTTTGTAGAAAAGCCTTGGCTTATTGTATGAAACTCGACGTAAGACGGGTGAAAGGAACATCAGTGTTGTATAAAATGTTTTTTATTCAACCCTGTCCTTTCGTTAAAAACGAGGCACTTTTTCCGTACAACCAGTCTTGTCATTCAGAGTGCAGTACTTACTTAATTTGGCTACATGACTCGAAATTATCTACAGTCAGTCTCAATAGGTATACGCAGAGTGAATGTTTTTTTTTTGAGAGGGGGGGGGGGACGGGTATCACATTATTTTTGGAACATGAATGGAGAGGTGAAGATTTTTCAGGATTTTTAAGTTGGTTGGGGAGGGGGAGGGCTCTGAAAAATTTGGTGGTCACATTTTTATTTCTCCGCCCTGGGATGTGCCATAAGGTTATGTTTCCACGTATTGTTACTCCATTACTGGACCCTACACACCCGATTCGGAAGAATTGCAAAGATTTCTACTGCATGGAGAATTTTCCCCAATATGCTGAAATCATCCAAACTATTGTTAAAGTTAAAAGGCGGTCTGCCAGACCATACCAGGGATCATGACCATTAGCAATGAGGAAACGTACAATAAAAAAGCTTCAAATTAACTAAAGGCGGTACCAATGAAAGAGAACGAGCATGTTCATTCTTGGCACGGTAGCAAAGAAGTATGTTGGGTGGCCCACACTGTGAATGGTTGTGCCCTGTAACAATCAGTAAACAACGAAATATTGCTACAATAATGCTGGCCATTAGAGCCGAGTGAAGAGTTTCAAAGTTGAAACTCTTTGCCCCCCCCCCCCCCCCAGGCCATGAGGAAGGAACGGTTCCTAATTATAAGCTACCATACCCCCACCCCACGAAATTGTGTTTGGGGGCCTTTTTAAAACGTCATGACACATGGGCCCCAGGGCTGCCAGTCCGGGCCTGGGTTTTGCTACATTTGACAACAACTAGATTACAAGTTTACCAACAAATTCAGCAAATTCAGTTTTGTAGTCGTCTAAAGCTGATTGGCTTTACTTTTCAGAGGAAGCTCCAAAGAAAAAGAAAGACAAGAAGTCAAAAAAAGAAAAAAAGACGAAAAAAGAAAAGGGTGACGGTGATGGAAGTGGGAAGACTTCTCGACCAAATTACTTTGTGGCCTTGCAAGTATCTGATCCAGAAGTAAGCAAATGTATTCTTTTTTTTTAGTAGAATGCTTTCTTTAAAGAGATTGAGAAAAGAAAAAACACCGAAACAGTGATAAAAAGTAAAAACCCAGAAAGGTTCTAAAAGCAACTTTTGGTAGCTTCTGTTACCCATCTAGCCGGTCGGCCTAGCCGTATGAAATTTAGTTAGGCCTATTAATTTTGGATTTGACAGTTTGGTTAACCAAGTTCAAGTTTTTCCAGGCATTTCAGGATCCACACAGCAGCTGCTCCAATGCCCTTCAGTCACTTTGTATTTAACGCCTAAGCCAGAAAAGCACACCATATTCCCACCTTTGTCTCCTTCCTTCCCTCCCAACTCATTAAAAGTAATGTATTCACCCAGTCACACTGCTCTACCCAAAAAGATAGCGTGGCGAAGCTTATAAATTCAATGGTCGACTTGTGATTGCAAAAATAACGGAATTTACTTCTTTACTCCAGCATTAATTACAAACATGAATTTTTACATCCAGACATCGAACAACGAATTTGTCCTACAAGCCGACAGAGAGCGTGTTCGCCGCTTGTAGCAATCTTTTGCGAGTCTCCTCCTACAGCGCCAAAAACCTTCTTTTATTGTCTGTTTTAGTGTCACTCAATTGTACACAAGTATTGGGACAGCAGTTCTTATGGTAAACCTGTTGCTTTCTTTGACGTTCGATGGCTTGGCCAATGTTTCAAGTTCCTGGCTTTTCGAATGCGGGAATTACCCTTAATTGCAGGTAATTGGATAATGACAGTCCTTAGTCATTCGAATGGAATGTTACCGCCAACCTTACAAGCTATTTTACCAAATTGTATTAGTACGAAGCCTAAATAGCCTATGTTAAAAATTCATAAATGTCTATATGTAAACTATGTTTCATCAGAATGTCAAATCAAACGCTTAGCCTCAAATACAAAATACTACGCTGTAATCTACAAATTGTTGATAGTTCTTGATGGTGTAGGCAGTGTTATTACGCCATGTCGCCATCCAACTGTCTTCATCAGACTACGTGAGCATCATGGTCCCTTTGGTTTACATTGCTATACCGCTAGTTTAACCCTTTCAGTGCTAAACCCGAGAAAATCTCTGGCCAAACACAAGCACAGGTTGAAGTATTAAAAACAGAGTCCTTACTACGCGCGAGATGGGCAACAATGCAAGAATGACAACAATACTAGGTTCCCTTAACAAGCCGACTCTAGAGACGGCCGTGGCCGAGTTGGTGGAGGCGTGTGCCTCACGTTTAAGAGCTCCTTCAGGTTGCTAGTTCGAGCCCCGTCCAGGTGTACCCCTACTTTTTTGGAGATATAAACAAAATTCAGCTCTCAAAGGGTTAAGAATGACCGTTGCTGTTGCCTCCGATATTTCAGTCCCGCATTCTAACCTCTCCGTAAGCCTCCCTTTTAAGTCACTTTTTACAAGGAACTAGATCGCAGGAGCGGAAGGTGCCGAGATGTTCATCACATATGTACCGTTTTAGACGAGGGCTTGAATGGCTAACGACTCAAGGCCCCAGAGGTGTCTGTATTTTGCCGAGTTAGAAGTAGGCTAAGCAATGTTGTGGTGTTTGCCCAATTGCTCTTATGTTGTGTAGTCAATTAGTCATGTGTACTGGTTTGCCATTTTCTTCATTATTACTAGTGGGTGTTGGCCATGTGCGGTCTTACCCACTTTCGCACCGCATTTTTGGTTTCATCCATATAAGCTGCCTTGCATTCACCACATGGTACACGATACACTCCTTCCTGCATGTTTGCAATTCTTCAGGGCGGCTCGTCCAGCTGGCCTCTGGTATGCTTGCTTATGGAAGAATCTGCCTACTGGACCCACTTTTTTAAGAAGTGTCACTTCAGGAACATATTAAAATCTTGCTACTTCAGGACTTGCTGCTAACTCCTTTCAGGTATGTAACCCAATTCTCGCTTTGTGCTGCGGGTCCCCACCTTTTTTCCCCCTTTCCCCCGGGCCAGAATTCGCTCTGTGCCGGAACTCTGCCAACTGTTGGGTTGACAGCTGTTAAATGAGAGCGTGGGTCCCTTACTTAATAGCAAGGGGCACTGCAAAGTGTTGCTTCGGGGCACTGCAAAGGGTTGCTTCGTGGCACGTGTTGTATTACGACTCAACAGCCATTACATCTCCCCTAAGTTTTCACCATATGACACTTAAAATCACCTAATGTGCAGTGGGAGAAAAAAATATTGCTAATTAAGGATTTATTCATCCATGGCCTTAACCCTATACAGAGTTTCAAAGATGGGAATAATTAGCCTACCTCTGTAACCCTTTATTGTGCACTAGGAAATAAACATTAGCTGACACACAATATAGGCCTATTTGACTTAGCAGAAAATAAATGTCCTCACCTCCTTGTTTTTTTTTGCATTTCTCAGAAATTGATTGTTTCGTCTTCATCATAACGATGCACAAAAGCCACACACGTACATACCACACTGAGAGTCCAAATTTTTCTCAACAAATCAGGGGTAAGCCACCTCCTCCTTATCCTGACTTTCTGTACCTTCCGATGCGTCTGTTTTCAAACTTTCAGTTGATGTCACTGTGGCATAGGCTTTGGTCAACCCTCACTAGCAAGTCCTGATGTCCTACAGTTGGCTGTTGGAACGCGGAGATCGTGTGTATAGCGTGACTTGCCTCGTGTAGCGTTGGCGTCCTACAGTTGGCTGTCAGAACGGGGAGATCGTTTGCATAGCATGGCTTGGCTCGTGTAGCCCTGGCGTGTCCTTTTATATCCCAAGTTACATGGGATACTCCTCCAGCTCCTCTTTCCAATAGTTCTTGGTGTTCCTTTTGGTGGGTACCATCCAGAAACATTTCCTGCCTTCACTCACTGTCCAGACTTTGGCAGAAACTTCTGCTGTCTTTGGAAATAGCGTCTGAGTCCGTTTCTCCACTTCGTCGTTTCCGGCTGCTTCGGACTGTCTTTGTACGCCTTGGATGCCTGCCTGTACCTCTTCTTCGCTTTCAGTCCAGAAGAGAAATGTGATGACCCTTGGGAGGTTGGCTCCGAGACACTAAAGTTTTTAAGTGTCTGGTTTCCCGGTTTCTCTCCCTAGTGGACTGCTGAAGCATCTTGACTTCCTTCTTTGAAATTGTGGGATCCTTGGCCTCCCCTTCTTCCTTCATTTTCACAACTTCATTGCTTGGTGAAATTGATTTCCTTTTTCATCAGGACGAGTTGCTTGCTTGGCTGCATCAGCTACTGTGAATTACAGTCCTTATCACCTGCGCCTTTTATGCCAGGCTGGGATGTAATCCTCGTGGTCCACACGTCAATACATTCGGTGAAATGCGAGAGAAATCCTAACCGCGGATTTTTGAATAATACCAGGATGTATTGGGCGCACTTCACGTTCCTACTCTACCTGAATTAATCCAATCTTTTCATACCCACCAGTAGATGCTGGCTTATTACACTCATTTGAGCAGGGTGAGGTCCGAAATGGGTTAATTACAGGCATTATTTCAAGTAAAAATTACACTATGACCAAATGTTGATCAATTTTACATATTAAATTGATAAAGTTATAAGCGAATTTTTGGCTGATCATAATAAGTTTTGCGAAGCAGAAATTTTGAGTCTTACATTACGTGTACTAATTTCTCACAGATCGAGTCATCTGTCATGTTGTGTTGACAGTGGCTCCCTCTCTTGCATTTATTCGAGCTGGAGTGGGCCATAAGCTCTTCCATCTCTCAATGAGGCTCGTTGTTAGTTCTCTAGTCATTATTTTAGCAATGTTTTGATGCACCAGCTTTTAAATATTCATACGTAGGATATTTTGGTCTCTGGAGCTGGAGGCAACAGCATCTACGTAGGGAAAACCAAATGGCAGTGGACGCTCTGTCATTTCCTTGGACGAACCTATTCGGCTACCTATTCCACCGTTCAAGCTACTCCCTCAGGTCCTACTGAGATAGAAATGGCGCCTGGACAATTCCTTCTAATAGCCCCAAAGTAGCCATCAGCTCCGTGGTTCCTCCAGCTCCTACAACTTCCAATCGATAACACAAGAAGTCTGCCAGAAATTCCAGACCTTCTATCACAAAAAAAGGGAAGTCAGTTCTGCCCAAACTCCAGTGCTCTGACTAGGAGTGTGCGAGCCTCGAAAGTTTCGAGTTCGAGTCGAGTTTCCTATCTGCTCAAACTCGACTCGATTTATCCCAACCAACCTCGAATCCGATAAAAATGAGATGACTTCCCCAATATTTGACATATTTTGACGTTCAAATACACCAAATGCTTTCTGGTGGTGCAAATGAAAAGCCACTAGCTCAAACTATTTTAACGTTATATCCTAAAAAGTGGAAAACTAGTTGTAGACATTGACCCGCACAGTCCGTTAAGCAGCATGTTAGTTGTTATTATACAGTACTAACAAATACCGTAAAAAAGAAGAGACACTTGCAAAATAAGTGGGCTAACCAAATGCTCGAACTTAGCTTGATACTTGATTCTTTTGCTGGCCTGACTTGACTCGAATTAAAATTATTCTACACGCACACCCCTACTCTGAACCTACATGGGGGTGGCTACTATCATCAAACTCCTTGAAAAGGCAGGAATTCTTAAAGAGCAAGCGATCAGGAACGCAAGCAAAGCAATCATAATCCACCTACAGAATTTATGACAGAATACGAAGAAATGGTTTCGTTGCTATAACTTGCTAAAAATCAATCCAATCAATCCCCCTTTACCAGAACTCCTGATTTTCTTAACTGATCTATTCAACGAAGGCTTAAAAGGATCTGCAGTTCTTGTCTACCGCTCCGCTCTTGTCTCCTAGACTGCTTGCAACGCTGAGCTCTTAGAAAATTTTCGCTTCTCAACTCTTATTAAATCATTTTAAGTTGAAAGACCAATGACAAGATGTCTCTTCCTAGATAGAACAAGTTGTCAGGTAGACGAAAAACTGAGATGGTACGGCACGAATACTTTGATTGATGTTCATTATAAAACAACTTACAGTCAAAATGCATCGCCAAAAACTGTCCAAGTTACCAGCAAAACCTTGCTAAACTTGCAAATTTTCGGCAACCTTTCTAGTTGCCTTCTAGTTCTTTGGTAGAACCATAATTTTTTTTTAAATATGTTTTAATTTTTGCTAAATATATATATAAAAAAAACTGGCTTGGGGCTAGCATCATTGAACATCTCTCAAAGTAATTATTCAAATGTTGTATTGAAACAACAGAATCGTTCAACATCTCACCATGGTCGCAAGTGTAAGGCAGTGGTACAGTTTAATGAACAAATTTGAAAAAGGAATCATTTTGGCCAATACGGTAAGTGTTGAGTAGGCCTACAGTAACTTTTTATGTGTTGAGCAGTAGGTGGTATGGACGATATACACGATAAAGCAGAAACACTAAATATTAACAATATTACAAAATGGTAATGTTACCTTCTTCAGGCACACTGATCAGGGACACGTATAACCGTTAAGGAAAACTTATGGTCTACAGTTTGTTTTTTTCATTTTTTTAAAACGAAAGTAAAATTAGTTTCTTTGTTGCCAAAACATCTTAACCTGATAATTTTAGCATTACATTCCTTGAATGTGATGTTCCCCTGGAGGTTTCTTCCGGTGCGCAGCCGCCTGCTTGCATGACCCTACTGCGCACGGGCGAGGCAGTACTCCCTTATAAAAGCGACAGCGCGCACGTTATCGGCATTCATTTTCCTCCAGAGGTGTCTCCACGCCACCTAGCGCTGGAGTTCCCCTGTCTTTCGCACGGAAACTTGGATTCTACCCCATGATGGCTGCCGCATCCGAAACTCCCACTTCGCTCGCCGCTCCCTCTCATGCTCTCTCTCGTCAGCAAACTACTGCTTTCTCCCTCGGCAATCGCTGGATCTCCGCCCTCGACCTCGCCGCCGTCGGCCCGATCCCTGCTGCCTCCTTCTTCGATGCAAGCGCCAACGCCTTCTCAGACTCTCCCTTGCAACCCGGCCAACGAACCCCGCCGGCCGAACCCTTGGACCTCTCGGCTCTACAAGAGGACTTTCAACGGGCTAAAGTCGTCTACCGTGAAGCCAAAAGATCCCTTCAACAGGCCGTTGCAGCGTCTCGCTCGCCCGCCCGCAATTCTTTTATCATCCAACTCTTCCCGGAAAGGTCGAAGTGTCTCCCGCAGTATAGTCCGGAATATCGTCCAGGAAACGGTCCGTGAGATGCAAGACAATCCCATGCCGCCTCCCTCGTGCACGTCTTCGGCTTGACTCGCCCGCACGCAAGCCTTGAATAGCTTCGGCCTCCAGCCGTGACTCCCGCAAACGGGGATCGACGTCTCCCTCTGGCGCTCAGAAGAAACACAAGCCGTCTCTCTCTCACCCGCAAGCTTCTCCTCCTGCCGCCCCCTCGGCTACCACTGAAGGTCTGCCGCCCGCCATCCCACTCTCGTCCGGCAAGCAGATCCACTTCCCGGACGACGCCGCCGACGACCAGACATTCCCGCTGGCTTCGCTCCTAAAGACGGTCAAAGAAACCATCCCCGATTGCTTCCTCTTTAAGCCTGCACAGTCGGCTGACGCTCCCATGATCAACCGTGGGCTGAAAACTGGTTTCGGCTTTGCCCTGAGAGACAAAGACACCAAACACCGCAACCTTCTAGGGCAATCCACCACGCTGCTAACCTGCCTCCTCCGCAATGAAGGCTCCCTGCTCGGCAAAGGCGACCCGCTCGTCCTCGACAAGGAACCACCACCACCTCGACCGGGCCGTGAAAACAGCTTCTTTATTCCGCTAGGCGATGGCACTACAAACCCGAACAACTTTACCACATACCCAGAATGCAAATTCTTAAGCAGTGAAGTGAAGATGGATTTCGGCACCGCTCTATCGATCCCAAGAAAGCGGACATCCCAACTCCCAACTTTCATCCTCTATGAAAATGACAAGTGTCTTCGGCTGAGTCATCGTGCCGCTTTACAAGCCGACGTTCTGAACACTGCGGTGAACGCCATATGCGAGAAATTATCTCCGGACGCAAGTCCCGATGAAATATGCAATCTTTTGTCCCTAATCACGCAACTCTTTCAGAAGGCAAGCTTCGCCACGTATCATTCCATCAAATGGGCCACCAGAGCCCTTCTCAACAACACTCTCCTCCTCCGGGATATTGCTCTTTCGTCCGCCAACAACTTGAATGTCTCCACGATGCACCGACTCCGCAACCAGCCCATCCACGAGTCTGACACGCTCTTTCGTGGTCTTGTCCCAACTCTGGCTCCTCATCTAGACATCTCTAGGAAACCCAAACCGCAAAAGCAAGCTTCTTCTATCTCTCGTTCGGGGTTCAGGAATAAGCAGTCCAACCCCCGTCCTCCGCAGGACAATTGGAACAAGCCACCGGCTCCCTCTCAGCCTCTCTGTCTCAACGACTCTCGTCCGAGGAACTCGCAGCCCTTTCGGACGGACCAGCCTTGCTCTCGTTCCAGCCCACGCAACCAAAAACGAGCCGCCACTCCAGACCGACGAAGCCGCTACTCGTCACCAGGGGGCAGAAGCGTCTTTCGCAAGAACCAACAATGACGCCTGCCTCTCATCCTGCCTTCCAGTCGGCGCAAGACTACACCGATTCCTCCCGGCTTGGCGACATCTTACATCGAACCCAGAAGTCCTTTTCATCATTGAACACGGCTTTCGTCCAGAATTCCTGAAGAAACCACCACTTCTCCCAACACCGCCTTGGAATTTTTCCCCGCCCATAACACCATCACTTTCATTCGAAGTCTCAGAACTCCTGCGGAAAGATGCAATAAGAGAATGCCGCAAACCAGGCCCGGGCTTCTACAGCTCCATTTTCACCCGACCAAAGAAGTCAGGAGGCTCCCGCTTGATTTTCAACATGAAACCTCTCAACAAATACATCCAAAACGATCATTTCAAAATGGAAACTCTCGAATCAATCCGTCTTTCGTTCAGACAAAACGACTGGACAGTCTCAATCGACCTGGAAGATGCTTACCTCCACGTCCCACTCCACCCGGCTGTCACCCACCTCGTCCGTTTCATCTACAACCAAAATGTCTACGAATTCCGCTGTCTTCCCTTCGGCCTAAATGCAGCCCCCACAATTTTCACTACGGTTCTCAAACCTATATTGGCAAACCTACACCAAAACGAAATCCAAGCCAATGCTTATCTGGACGACTGGGCCATCAACAATCCGGACCCTCTCACACTGGAACAAAACAAGGACAACACCATCTCCCTGTTAAACCAACTGGGCTTCGGGGCAAACTACTGAAAATCTCGCCTAATACCAGCACAAGTCTTCACCTTTCTAGGAGCCTCTTTCGACCTCCGCACAGCAAGAATCGCCCCCTCCCCGGAACGGATAGAAGACCTCCTTCTCCACGCCTGTCACTTTCGGTCGAAGACAAGTTTTTCTCCACGAGAACTAAACTCTCTCATCAGGAAAATGGACGCAATGGCGAACCTCGTCCCCTACGGCCGATGGATGGTAAGACTGCTTCACCACCACTGCATCGACAACCAGACAATCAATCAGGACTCCCCGGACATACAAATCCCCATCAGTCCCAGCTTTCCTCTGGACTCCCTCCTTTGGTGGTGAGACATCACTAACCTCACAAGGACACAACCGCTTCACGAGCCACGCCCCGAACTGCACATTTTTGCGGACGCCTCGAAGACCGGCTGGGGTGCCCGTCTTGGCACACAACAAGCCTCAGGCCTTTGGCCTCCAAACTGCACAGACCACATCAACTACCTCGAACTTCGAGCAATTCTACTTGCCCTTCAACATTTCCTTCCGAAAATCAGAAACAAGACAATTCAAGTTCATTCTGACAACACGACTGCTCTAGCCTACATAAGGAAAGAAGGGGGAACGAAATTCAGATCTCTCCACAGCCTAACGTCAGAAATTTTCAATCTCTGCATACCGTACATCACACTCCTTCCCCTCCACATCCCAGGGAACAGAAATGTGATTGCCGACTCTCTGTCACACCAGAAGCCGCCGACAGGCGAATGGTGCCTCAAGAAATCCATTTGCGAATCTGTCTTCACCATCTGGGGCACCCCGATGATAGACCTGTTCGCCACAAAGCACAATGCCAGACTTCCCCTCTACATAAGCCCGATCCCGGACGACACAGCAGTGGCAGTAGACGCCCTGACGTTCCCATGGCACAACCTATTCGCCTACCTCTTTCCTCCCTTCAAGCTCCTTCCACAAGTTTTCCTAAAAATCCAAGAAAGCCAGAGCTTGTTCCTGCTCATATAGGTCCCCTATGGCCATCGGCAGCGTGGTTCCCGCTCCTTCTAGAACTTCTAGTCGACACTCCAAGAAGTCTGCTCCTCAACCAGATCTTCTGTCCCAACAGAAAGGAACAAAGCTACACCCGAACGTACCAAACCTCAACCTACACGGGTGGCTACTATCATCAAACTCCTCAAAAAGGCTGGAATTCATCGAGAAGAGGCCGAACGCATTGCCTCAAAGGCAACCAGGGAGTCCACTAACCGGATGTATGACAGCCACTGGTCGAAATGGATTCGTTGGTGTATCACAAAACAAGCTATCCTATCAACCCACCTCTTCCCACCCTTCTAAACTTCTTCAGAGACCTGTTCAACGTCGACAAACTCAAAGGCTCTACAATCCTTCTATGTCGTTCGGCTCTAAACACCGTCTTCAAGGCTGCCAACAACACTAACTTACTTGACGACTACCGAATCTCAGCCCTTCTACGCTCATATGAAAATGAAAGACCCACCACCAGAAGGTCAGTAACAGACTGGGACCTTTCACTCGTCCTCCAGTCCCTAACATATGAGCCCCTACAGGACACTTCCCTTCATCTCATGACCCGCAAGACAGTGTTCCTCGTCACCTTAGCAGCCAGCCTTCGGTGCTCTGAAATTCAAGCCCTCTCAGCGGACCCAGCATACTGCATCTTCGGACCCAACTTTTCCTCCGTCACTCTCTATCCAAGATCAAAACAGAACAAAAACACAAAAACCTTCGGAACCACCGAAACCAATCTCTTTCCCGGCTCTTTCTACCCTAGTTGGAAACGAACCTGAACGCCTTCTATGTCCAGTCAGAGCTCTACGCTTCTACCTAGCCCGGACACGACATGAAGACATCCGCCGTGGAAGAAACCAACTTTTCCTCCCTATTGACCCCCCAAACTGGCGAAACATCAACAGCCATGGTATCGAAATGGATTAAGAAAACGATCGAAGCAGCTTATGACAAAACTCGGACTGAGAGCATGAGAGTGACGGCCCACGAAGTGATAGCGGTGTCCACATCATGGGCCCACCACAACGCTATTCCAATAGAAAAATCATGGCAGCAGCGTCTTAGAGACGCCAATCGACCTTCACCTCCCACGACCTGAGGGACATGTCAAGAGAAGACTCAGGACTACACCGGCTGGGACCAATCGTCGCAGCCAGAACCGTGGTCAACCCCCCCATTAAGCACTCAGAACGTAGAAGCAAGCCATCCATGAAGGAAGCAAGCCACCCAGATGGACGCAAGCCACCCTGAAGGAAGCAAGACTCTCAAACGGCCCTTTTCAGGGCCACCAAATCCTACGAAAGATACCAAGTTCCTGTCACTTCACCTGTTCTGAATAAAGTGCAAATTTTTTCTCTTCCAGATAAAAGATTTTTGGGTAACGCCTGCTTGCGCCCCGGCGGTGCCCGCCACCGAACTTGACGAGGTCTGCTGATAATGCTAAAATTATCAGGTTAAGATGTTTTGGCAACAAAGAAAGAACATTTTGCCGGCCTCCAGCCAGGCCGGCTAAAGATGGTTTCTTTGTGCCTAAAACATACTTAACCTACTCCCGCCCTGCGCCCTGCCCCCCCCCCCCCCCCCCCTCTCGAGTCGCCGCCTGACACATTGAAAGAAAAATGAATGCCGATAGCGTGCGCGCTGTCGCTATTATAAGGGAGTACTGCCTCGCCCATGCGCAGTAGGGTCATGCAAGCAGGCGGCTGCTCACCGGAAGAAACCTCCAGGGGAACATCACATTCGAGGAATGTAATGCTAAAATTATCAGGTTATGTATGTTTTAGGCACAAAGAAACCATTTTTAGCCGGCCTGGCTGGGGTCCGGTAAAATGTTCTTTATCGGCCTTGCTAATTAAAATGGAACATAATTAAAGTGCCTTTCAACTAGGGAAAACCAATTTTTTTTTTTCGTGGTTAAGACCCAGTAATTAGCGCCAGTAAAGAACATACCCACCTTGGTGCAGATCTGTCTTTGCAGGAGCATTTTGTTATCTTCATGGACTCCAAGATTGCGCTACAGAGTATACATTTCTTTGACTTGTACAGTACCATGTTTCAATTAATTCAGCATCATATCCCAGCGCCATTATCGGTATAAGGTAAAATGGTAATCCGGTGTTGAACCCCAGGTCAAGTCAGGACTCTAGACAATGAGTAGGCTAAGTTGTAGGCAGTCAGGACAGCTAACTTGGCCTACTCGTTGTATAGAATTTCGACTCGAACTGGGGTTCCTTACTGCCTACAAGTTTAGCCATAGACCTTCATACTGAACTTGTAGGTCTATGGTAGGAGAATGGAATCGGGTTATTGAAAACAGCTGTGTACAGTAAAACCTGATGTCGCAGTCTTGTGTTCGTCATCACGGTTGAGTTGTCGGGAGGAGGTGGCCTATGGGATGTAGCTGGACGTCTCACTACTTTGATGCACGGGGGCTCCTTGGCCGAGACGTGCCAGTATGTGTCTCTTAGTTATCATTTGTGTGCTGTGTGATATCCAGATTCCAAAGTGCTACCTGCAATCCTAGGAAGCAAGGCAATATTGTGAAGATCATCAGAGTCTCGAAAGAGTGAAGGTTATATTAGGCTACTATTTAGCGTTAATTTTTTCGGTGCATTTTGCATTCTCTGTCTTCTGCATTACTTCGGTGCAGTCCGTGTGCTTGGTTTCATCATTTTGGGTGAAATTTATTCATCCGCTGCATTATTTTTTTTTTTATTTAAATAAACATCGGTCAAAACCTGATTTACCTGACATTTCTTTTCTGTGGCTCTTTAGCCGTATCTGCTTGGTTTGTGCATGTCAGTCACCTCTTCCCCCCCCCCCCTACATTTTTCAACTAGTCGTTAGACTGTAGCTCGTTAGCTGTGTGCCACTTGTTGACCAAATTAGACTACATCCACAAAAGTATGGGTGCAGTTAACCAGTGTGTTGATGAGCGGAGCCCTTTCTTCATATGCTTCCTTTTTTCCTGTCTTTCACTGTATTTGTCATTCGTTATTGTTTCAGATTGTGTTGAATATTGAGTCTATTCAGAAGAGTATTATTGCTTCCAAGTCTGCGTTAAGGCCTGCTTTGATTTCTCCTAAGAAGCTTCATATTACTGTGAAAGTAATAACGGTCAGTTCAGATGATGATATACAGAGGTAAATTGTAGGGCTATTCCGATGTTGTTTTTTGGGGGTGGGAGAGAGTGAGAGGGAGCTTGATTTTTTTCGGTAAATTATTTGGGAATGACTTGACCGTACCAATCTGACTTTTACGCCTTGTATAGCTAAAAAAAAAAAACGACCAGAGTGGTGTACTTGAACATCAACATCGTTCAGTTTTGGTGATTTATAAGAACAATGATCTTCTTGGATGGTAATGTCCACCCCAATACATGCCTGCGGTTATTGGAAAAAATATGACGTTAACATTTCCAGCCACTTCCCCTATCTAGCAAAAACACAGATGAACTCTTGTATACTCTCCTAATGTTAAAATGGGTTAAAAGTGGTTAACGACTTCATTACACTGCCAGAAAATGTATTACAGTACTTTAGGATTGCTTATCATTGTGTAGTATGGCTGTTCGATACCGATACTGTATCGGGTATTGGGACAGACACTATGGTATTGGTATCGGATCGGAGAGTTTGTATTTCTGCCGATACCTTGGGCCAATACCTCGCACAAAACAGCTAACTTCACACTCACGAGAAATTCATGGCCTCAAAATTTCAATCGAGCAAATCACATTTCGCCACTGTAAGTTAAACTATAGTAGCGTATCCAAATTTAATCGTGATCGCTCATTTTTACTTGTCAATGCTAAATCGTTAAACACCCTCGAGCTTCGATGTTGCTATCCCCATGGTATCGTCATCAGTGTCGGAATCGGTATCGATATTGGAAACAAAAAATTGGGTATCAGACAGCCTTATTGTGTAGATCATCCGGAAAACTTGCTGTC
Source organism: Lithobius niger (assembly GCA_023313725.1). Taxonomy (NCBI): domain Eukaryota; kingdom Metazoa; phylum Arthropoda; class Chilopoda; order Lithobiomorpha; family Lithobiidae; genus Lithobius; species Lithobius niger. The sequence goes on along the minus strand of JAHWFP010158087.1, from coordinate 21,328 downwards.
ACCTGCAGTAATTGCTATATGGATTGTCATTTCAAAGTAACAAAGAACTTTTGACTTTCGAAAATATTCTCTTGAACTTGAGTTAAGCAGACTGAAGTTGTTCACCCTTTGATTTCAGAGCTTGCGCAGCAATGGACAAATGCAAAGACAGTTTGATCAATCTGCTGTGTTCTCCTCTTAAAATATCGTTTGAAACGCTAGGGAACTTCCAGCACAAGGTAAATCTTGTTCCAGATAACTAAAAGCTGTACTTAGTTCATGTTATAGCTGGGTCTTGTGATATTGGTTGTGTACCAGGTTTGAGACCCAAACAAGTACCTATCCGTTCAAAAAAACGAACCATTTTACTTTGAATGTTCGGAGAAATTCGCCACTCAAAACAATACACTCAAATTGAAAGACGAAAACATATTTAAGTAAATTATAAATTTTCTGTAGGCATCATTGATTATAGTTGACCTCTTATCTTCGTCAGTCCTCTTCAAATAAGCTTTTCACAAATTTACATTGTTCTCAGTTCACAATATCTCACTGGTTCACTAGATTTCGATCCGAGCTTATAGCCTTCTGTACTGGAAAAATACTGGTAAGTGGTGTTTACTGTGATGTGTGTACGACATTAAAAGTACTATAAATATCACACTTCAAACAAAAACTCTTTCCAGTTGAATTTTCGGTGGAATAATCCACCTTCATCAGAAGAGTCCGTGAGAAAATGAAACAAGGCTCACATAGCTTCAGGCTGTGTCAGAATCGGAACTCAAACTTGCTGTCATTTTCCGTTGAACCATTGATCTCTCTGGCACGTTCAAACTCTGATTTCCACAGACTGCTGAGATTCTTGGCGAGCTCTGGCCTCACAAGGGGGTTGATGTTGGGGTAGGATGTATGAGCAATGTTCATGAGGGCTACACCTTTGCTTCCGAAGTTGTTGGATGGCCAGGGATTCCAAACCACGACGGTGGTTGTCATTTGGTGTATTAGATGTCAAGAGGACAGGTGAGTTCCCATGCGATCTGGTGATTTTCTCTGCGTTGGTGCACGGAAATTCTATTGAGCTGGTCTGATTTCCAAACTTTTCCTTCGTCGGAAGACTCCGGACAAGAATCCACAGTCATAAACTAATCCACAATCACAAACCACAAACTGGTGCGACACGATTAAAACAACCTTAAACATTTATTTACAAATAACACATGGTAATTAAACTAATTATACATACAACCATTTGGCTGATCTCTATTTGCCAACAACTCGACCATTTACATACCGTCACAAATTGCATGTTACTTCACTAGCTTGTAATCAAGCTCTGTTTAGGTTCCAAATGATTTTCTAGTCCGTCTTCAACATTCTTGATGGTTTGTATTAAATTTTATTACATGTGTAGTTGTAAAGCACTTCTTACTTAGCTAGTGTGTGTCTAAACTAGCTAACTTAAATCGCTACAAACATAAAACACCTTTTTCTATTGAATCAATGTCACACCGTTTTCTGTCCGAATATAAACTGCAACTAATGGCTTTGTTAAAGCATAATGTTTTAAACCTTCCTTATTAATACTCACATCTGCAATTCAGACTGCTTACTCCAGCGAATGCATATTGCGATTTCGCTATGAATCTTTACTGATCTGCATCATACGTGATCACGTCGAGCAGCCAAACAAACGGGGCAGGACTGGAGCTTTTCAAAAACACGTCTTAACTCATTGCTGTCCGGGAAGCAAAGAGAGCGAGCCACGAGCCCAATCAAGCCAGCTCTCTCGCTGAAAGTTTCTACCTTGCATCATAGTATTTTCCTAGCTTTTGATTGGTTCAGACATCTTATTTTAAACCATGTGACCCTAATTCATCGTAAACTAATTTATTTCGTTTTAATGCTTTGTGTATTTAATTGCTTAATGGTAATCATAGATTTAAGCACAAGACATAAAATTGTTAAACATTTTAAAGTGACCATTTCTATAAAGTTGAAGGTTGCCAATGCTATTCAGGCTAGTGTTACTAAGTATAGCATGCCAATTAGTAGCGTTCAACAGCTGTTTTCGCGGGCATTACACATTATCGTTAGCCCGTCGCCTTCGCCTCGGCACCGGCCCCTTCTCTACCGCTCTCTCCGTCACTCTCCCCAATGGCCTATCCGGTCCCTTGCGGTCAGATTTCTCGGTCCACTCATGGTCATGTTTGAAGAACAGAGAAGAAGTTCAACTCACACTCATCGAAATAGCTTCTTTCGTCAGTAGACACTCCTCTTGACCTCTCATCCAGCTCTTCCCGACACTCTCAAAGCCCACCATCAGTTGCTCACCATGACTCTCCTCTCTTCCACGCTATCATGGATAGGGCTATCAGGGACTTCTACTACAAACAGTGACCCGCACCCGCTTCGTCTCACAGCGACTGTTAAACGCAGGGTTGGATCACTTTGACCGTTGACGTCTTCTAAATCTTCATGGAAACACCAGCTTCTCTCCCTGGCTGGTTCGTCAAAACTTCCACTTCGCCCACTTCGTCTTCAGTTGCGAACCCAGTCTTCTCCCACACCTCCACCTCGCTCTTCTCGAACCTGAACCGCTCCGTCGCTGACGCCATCTTCACGCGCCATCGCTCCCGATGACGACAGCGACTTCGACACTGCCTCGGCTTTGGATTACTCCGTTCGCCGTAGTTCTAACCCTTCGGCCATATGGTCCACTTAATCTGCGGATGCTGACACAGATCCCAGGCATGCCCATTTTGATGACGACCCACCGGACAACGACGACGACGACATCTGCTGCTCAAAAAGAGACTGGCGAAGTACGTGTGGGGAAACGCACACTAAAGAACACCTCCGAATTGCTCCGTCACACCGAAAAGACTGCCCTCACCGCAGATCATCAGCTTGTGTCATTTGACGTGGCATCTCTCCTTCCCAGTGTCCCCATAACCTGATTTTCGCCATGTTTGCCTGATCTGCTGAAAAGCTCAAGATCGACGATTAGGATCGGGAACTCGACCAGGAACCCTCATGACGCTGCTCTCCTCCATCTTTCACACGTCCGGCAATTCCATGTTCGAACAGACTACAGCTGGCATGCCCATTGGTTATTCTTGTTTGTCCGTCTTGGCTGAAATCGTCCTTCAATTCTCGACGAGTGAGTCATCTTACAATTCCCCAACATCAAACTATGCAAGCGATACATCGTTGATGTAGTTGCCAATCCTCGTAGAGATGAAAGCAACGCCATTCTCACCGAACTTAACCAGTGGAACGACAACATCCAGTTAACGTGCAAAGTGGAGGCAAAGGGAAAACTCCCTTTTCTTGGTGTTCTGTTCACTAATGAAAAGGGTTTCATCAGCTTCTCCCCTTTCTCCAAGCCCTCCCGCACTGGTAGTGGGATCCACTCAAGTCTGCCCACTCGTGGCCCCTACTCAAGGGTCTGCCAAGGAACGAACTAACACGCGTTATTGAGCACTCTTCGTCCTCACATATTGCTTGACACTTCCTTCATGATGCCAAGACTACTTTCGCTGAATGAGGCTTTCCCGCCAGGTGGATCAACAGCATTACCAAGAGAGCATTGAGCATCAGCAACGAAGAATTGGTGTTAACACCCTTCATGAAGACGAGGAGAGTTCCCCAGTTGAATTTGTTACCTGCCCTCCTGGATTGAGCGATTCCATCCACGACATCCTTGCAAAGAATAGGGTCCGGTGCAGGCATCCTTATCCACCCAATTTCAAGAAGTAGCTGCATTCCAAACCTCCTGCTTCACCGCCTTCCTCAGCACCTTCCCCCCTCCCCCCGGGCCACTCACTGCTACCCCACTCGTGGGAAGTCAAAGAAATGTCAACCCAATGGTTAGCGTCCTCGTCTCCTAGCCAACAGAACGATGGTTCGAATCGCGTCACTGACCTAAGAATCTCGGACTTTAAAAAAAATTGTTAGAAGTTGTTGTGCAACTTTAAGGGTTAGGGAGGTCGTAGCTTGTTTGTTTCATTATATAAAAGCCGTTGTGCCTTCCTTCGCTTGGTGCAAGCAAGTGCTAGATATAGATAGTACTGCATAGCGCTAGATGTTTCCAGATTCTGCAGACTTTCAATCGGTGATAGTGCTTTAAAAATACGAAAGTTCGTATAACTACTATGAGAGTTCATTACATGATCTTGTTCAAGAATTTGAAAAATTTCCGCTCAATCTCAAAACAAACAGAATACTCTACCGTATTCCGCAAATTTTCGACAGTTCTTTTTAGTAGCTGGAACACACTTCAACTGTCTTCGTCAGGCGTTGTACTTGCTTTTCTTCTTTGGCTTACAATATGGCTTGCACTTGGTTTCGAACACGGCGGTCGTAGCCTCCTAGATTTAAAGCGACCACCTTATGAGCAGATGGAAAGCGACCGCCTTATGAGCAGATGGAAGGAGGCTGATAAATTGAAACCAAGCACAAACCATGTTGTAAGCCAAAGAAGAAAAGCAAGTACGCCGCCTGATGAAGACAGTTGAAGTGTGTTCCATCTACTAAAAAGAACTATCGAAAATTTGCAGAATACGGTAGAACATTCTGTTTGTTTTGAGATTGAATGGAATTTTTTCAAATTCTTGAACAAGATGGTGATAGTGCCACTTAAGGAGAAATATTAAAGCAAACAACCGTTTATTAAATAAACCTGTTTAAACCAATTATAGTGAGAGTCGATTTGTTTCCTCTTGCGAATACAGCGATCGGTATGGCTACTAATTGTCTAACACGTGTGAATAATTACCCCTCCTAAGAATATAATCCTAACACCCAAATGATTTCTTGGCCGCGGTTCCACTACGCGTATGCAATTGTAAAACCAGTGGTCGCTTGCATTTCTAGCTTTTGATCAACTGAGTTGGACGGCATGACGGCGCACACCTCTCAGTTAAAGACGAGGCCACTACGATTCTTCAATCGGTTTCATTTTAAACTGTAAGTTTAATTAGAACACTAGTGAACTGAATCAACATTAAAAATAGTCAGCACCGTTTGGCAGTTTTACGATTCGGGAAGCCTCTAAACCATTTAGTATCGGCGTTTTGAACATTTTGTTTATCTGACAGCGACGTTGCCACATTGCACGACTGATAAGGATGAAATATCTAGATAGCACAGTCATTGCCCAAAAGTAGTTTTATGAATTTGCTCCCTCCTCCCCTTCCCTGACAAAAAAAAAAAAAAAAATTCATACAGTAGAGGTTGATTTAAATATTTTTCCTCCCCTACAAAAAAAAAGTACTAAGCATTAAAGTCATGAACGATTGTCCAAATAAGCAGCCCAAGTCTACGCTAATTTTGCATGCCGACATGACTATACAAGCTTGTCATCCAGTTCGTACGTTATGAGATCAGTGGAGCCGCCTGCCTACGTCAGTGATCTATCGAATAATTCGTGGAAGTTGCCAGTCATTGGTCGGTTGGTGGTGACATCAGCCGCTGACGAAGGCTACATATAGTTCCCAGTAATTGGTCGTGGATGGATGATGTCAGCCGGCTGAAGAAAAAATAACGAACCTCGTACGTTTGCTCTTTCATTTACAAATCAAAGGCGTGAGCAGGCGCGAGAGCTTGATAATGCTGGCCGATACTTCGTTCCAACTATGCTGTTTCACAACTTCCCCCTTCTATAGCACCAAGATTCGGTGCCATAAGGGTCAAGGTCACTGTAATTAAGATATCTGGCCATTTATTTTGAGCATTCAACCTTTTAGCACACCACGTTTTCCTTTCTTGTGGCGCCGATCGGCACCGATGGAATCCGTTGATGCCACCATTTTTTTTATCCCAGCATGCAACAACTAAGCGTGCGAGCGTCGCTTGGTGCTCACCGATCTAGGTGCAGTAGATATTCATGTGACGCTTTAAAATACCAAAACGCGCGCGTTGGCCCACCTGCTCTACAATTGTAAATGGCACGCTTAAGCGTTGAGCATGGGAAAAACTATATTTTCACGCGCCGAGCGTCACGCATATGCGTCGAAATCAATATTATAAATGGGCCCTTAATCCCATTGTTTTGATCGATAGTGTCGGAGAAAATTGGATGGTTGTACAGGGGCTGCAGGAAGGGTTTGATCGGTTATTTTGTGCCACTCCGTCCACATGATACAGCAACATACTATTTGGGAGTGATCAGGCATGAAAGCCTTCCTCGTTTCAGCTGATTTCCTTTTTTTTTTTTAGCTTTGCAAACCTCCTAAAAAAGCATTAAGACCCTAAAACTGTATTAATTTGGTGGTTTTCCTCCTATTTCCTCGTTTTCAACCAAGAGTGACTTTCATGCCTGAGTGATGTTTCTTGTAGACTTGTGTTACTAAGTGCATAATAATAGTAGCGCATAATAGTGTGTAGCATTGAAGCCACAGTTTAACTGTTCGTATTTCACTAACTATGACTGTATCTTGGTATGTTTTGTATCTTTGTAGGTTTTATTTGCAACAGTGATTGACAAGTTGCATCTGGAGCAGTTAAAGTTAATTTCAGGTTTGTTGGCTAGTGTATAGTCATGAAATTAGTATGACAAACTACTGCTTGCTTTCCTGATATCTTGCATATTTTGTAGGGATCTGAGACTTCAAGTTGGCGTAAGCGTTATTGTCTCTTCAAAAAACTTTATTGACAGAAAAGTTTAAATTTAGGACTTCAGCAGCTCTTAATACCTTCTAAGTTCTAAATGAAAAAAAAGCCAAAAACTGCTCCCCAATCTCCTAAATTTCGCGAGTACAGTATTTGGAATTTCAACAAATTTTGACTCTCCATGATTTGTGCATTTTTTCAAATGGTCACAACGTAAGTAAAGTTGCAATAACACCAAGAAATGTTAAGCTAAAATAATTACTGTTCATTCGCTGATTTTTTAAAATAGTGGAATCGCTTTGTCCCTTTCGATAAGACACTGTAAATGGCATGTTAGCACTTTGGTGCACCTTGCATTTAAAGTTACCTTCCACTAACAAACCTTAAATTCGCAGCAATCGAATTTCACGTAGGAGGTTTTGTTACTTTTTCGAGCAATAGGCAGCATTCCGATCAGTTGCTGTCAACACCACCACACAATAAAAAGGAGAGAAGTTCAACTATAGCCCTATACCTTATCAACCTTGATGATGCCGCACCGTGATTTCATGCATGTAACCCAGCTCTCCGGAAGCTCACTCCATTTAAAAAAGGCCTTTTGTGTAAATGAATTCTGGTGTAGCCACAACTTATAGCAATCTTAACGGTTTGAGCTTCTCTCTTTCATTTCAAGTTGTTTTGTATCTCTCTCTTTAGATATAATTATAAACCATAATTTACATTAGGTAATTAGTTAAGTGTTGTAATTTTCTTGCTATTCAATGTAAGTCTCTTTTATTGCGTAGATACAGTGCAGTCATGTTTTGAAGCAAATGGTTTCCCAGTGGACAATGAATTCAAACCTCACGTTACAATTGCTAAACTCTCAAAGGCCCCACAACTTCGACGAAAAGTGAGTACAATTTTTTTTTACTGTCTTGATGTACACCAGCTAAGTAGAAGGACTGCAGAGTGATGAAATTCAGATTACTGCATCAAGCTATATCGATGCATTGCTTCAACAAGTGAATTTTGTTAAATTGCATCTCTTGTTTTGCTGAATGCGTTTTGCCAAATTGCGTCTTTGATAATCGCGTGCTAAATGTTTGGACCTTTCTACCTGATGATGTTGTTGAGGTGCCCTCCCCTGCTGTTTTTAAAGCTAAGCTTAAAAGATGTGTCCTTCACAAATTTTTAAGACAGTCTTTCTAACGTTAGCATACTCTGGTATATTTTCTTTTTTAAGCTTCTGATTTTTTTACCCTCGTTTTTAACCTCTAAAATGATGTCAGCTACCAGGCTGTTTTACCTATTTATTAAATTTGGTTGGGTGTCAGAGACACTTTAGTATCCTCCTCTGTACTGTACTCTTTAGTTGGTGCTGATTAACCTGGAAACTCACCTAGATCATGAAAACATTGACTCCACTAAAAACATCTTTACCAGTACTATGAAATATTTGAATAATTTTAAAATTACATTCTTCTTCCATCTTTGCACAATTTCATTAGAAGACACTCGCACAGTCTTGCTAATTTTCGACAGCAATGCTGCTGTCATCATCAGGCACTTCAAAGGTAAAATTAGGATCCTGGTCACATTCTTGCTGCTTACCAGAATTTGAATTTGGCAGAGCACGTAGCCTCCTGTATTTACAAGGTAGTGGGCCATTCATGCTGCTACTAGCTTAGTGGGCCATTCATGCTGTATTTAGAAGATAGTGGGCCCTTCCTTCATGCTGCTACTAGCTCTCCAACTCCGTGCTAACTAATCACTCAAGTCCCTCCCCACGAGGTGTCTCACATTTGGGTAAGAAGGGCCCTGAATATTCGTAAGTTGAAATCCGGTATGATCATGGGGTTGTATAGCAATAGATTCCAGGCACCTTATATGACTGTCGCGTGCAGAGTTTGAGCGGATGAGCGTCGTCTCGTGGCCTTCTCCCATTCAATTGCTCAGTGGCAGCACAGTGGAGCGCAATGCCATTATGTGGAGTGAAGGATAATGGCATTGCGCTCCACTGTGCTGCCACTGAGTAGGAGATTGAATGGGAGAAGGCCACGATGCTCATCCACTCAAACTGTGCACGCGACAGTCGGAGTCAATGGACGTGCCTGGAATCCATTGCTAAACGGATGAGCACCATGAGCAGAATGGATTCCAACTTACAAATATTTAGGTCCCTTCTTACCGAAATGTGAGACACCTCGTGGGGAGGGACTTGAGTGAGCAGTTAGCGCCTGATGATGACAGTAGCATTGCTGTCGAAAATTAGCAAGACTGTGCGAGTGTCTCTATATGAAATTGAGGAGTTCCCTGGAAAAAGGGCACTAATGAAAAATACATGTTTGACAAAAAAGGGCAAAAAACTGAGAACTAGTATTTTATGCTTAATCTTTGAAAGTTAGCATTTTCTGATGGGATGTATATTCATGTCCTTTTTAAAACATAATTTTGTAGCAGATATGTTCAGGAAAATAGGAAAATTAGCGAAAAAATCGTCAGTGGCACAGGCGGCGGCCATGTTGAAAAGCAGCGCCATCTCGCGGCGACATCCAGCGTTAAATAAAAAAAAATACTTCTAAAGCGCTTCTGTTGGTCGACTTCCTACCGATTGTGCCCTTATTCCACAGACTGAGAGGTGCTCTGTCAGATTTTTTAGAGGTGAAAAAAGGGCACAAGTGACTTTATGTCTTTTTTCCAGGGAACTCCTCAATTGTGCGATGATGGAGGAAGATTGTGGTGTTAAAACATTGATTATCTTAAAATTTTCGAAACTACCGCTGCTCTTCTTTCTCAGCAAGTGGTGATGACGAAGATTGTGAGGAAGCGCAGCAGCGGCTGCGAAAATCTCAAAACGACAGGTCCATCACAGTTTCAACATAAATTTCTATAGGCTTAAAATTTAGTAATAGAAATTAACCATCAACAAATCTGTATTAAATTTAGCCTTCTTTGTGAAGTGGTGTGTGCCCTCAGCCTGACTGCCTGCTAAGCAAGACTTGGCCGTTATCAGCTTGATTCATCCCTTCCCTTAGTTTCTTAAGTCTTGTGGTGTATTTTTGTTACGTAATGTAAAAAAAAAATTGGTTTTCGGGCCCCACCGCATGGGCTGAAAACCCTCCGCTTCGATGCTGTTTTTTTTCGTCGTCCTTGACCGCAACGTCAGTGCCTTTTTCCTTGAATTAACTGTTCTGTTTTAAGTCCATGTACAACGCCATTAGTATTGCTAACTCTGATTGGTTTGATCATGATACATGACCCTCGTACAAAAACCTTCACACAAAGCAAGTGTTGTTCCTACTCTTTTGTGGAGTAGCGAATTTTCGGTAGAATTGTGATTGGAAAATAGTTACCTTCACCGAGCTCAGAGTTAGCCCACCAGAGTAAGATTTCTTATGTCAATAATTCGAAAATACGTGTCACATTCAGTTGCAGTATGTATGGTGATGGTGGCTTCCTCTTGTCAGTGGGTGGTGGGAGGAGGAACTTCCCTTTGTTGCCAGTTAGGATGTTAGGGTTTGGGTGACGATCGTAGCAAAACCTTGGTGAGAAGGTTCGAGAATGTTCATTAAACGTACCTACTCTCTTCGGAAAAATTGGAAGCTGAGACTTTCAAGCACTCTTAAGGTGGGATTCACGCTGGGAGTTTGATTTCAGAAGGACTTTAGGTGTAGCATTAGTTGATGTCTTGCTTGGTACAAAGCTTGTGTACCGCCACACCATCTTCACATCTTTATTCCTGACGGCAGTCTGATGCTCTCATACTCTTGTACTCTCATGCAAACCGTGTAGTTGTCTCTCCTACATAGTGAGTCACATCCCGTACAGGGCACAGTATAAACTGATTTGTGGTCAGAGATATAGAAAAGACTCAAGTGATGGAATTTGTAGGGTCATTACAGGTGCTTTAGCTTTTGGTGCGCACCCAGCCATGGCCATTGCGCCGCAAGGAGAGAGGGACAATTTTGCTAGTTAAATCCCATAGGAAATTCCTAGGTTCTTTTACATAGCACAATTGACATACGCACGAGAAATCACAGGGCCCTTCTTTTCCTGAAAATGCCAGGGGTGGCTGAGCTGGACTCGAACCCAGGACCTCTGGAACATGAAGCAGTCATGCTAATCAAGTGGGCAGAGTTTATAATTGTTCATTTATTAGTGGTGAAGTGTGAGCTTTGAAATTGTGAAACCCCATACACAGGTGAGTTAGCAGCAGACGGGTCTTTCGTTGAAAGGTCGAGTGGTGGTTCTGGACCTCGTTCCGTATCCATGAAAACCTGGCAGAATAGGAGGATCCAGTTGGGGTGAAAGAGGTGAGCACGCAGTGTCACAGTTGGTATTTGTATGGGTTTTGGGCCTCGTTTCGTATTTGTGTGTGGGTCGGATTTCTTCACTTGGAGCTCTAACCGGTAGAGCAGGCAATTTAGTAACTCTGGTGCATTCCTCATCTCTGCAGGTTGGAGGGTTTGCTACATCTTTTGAGGAGAAAGTGCAGGGTACGCGGATTACGAAAGTAACATTGGACGCCATTCTTCTGTCCAGTAAAACCAAAGTGAAATGATCGTTAAGTATTTGAAGGGTGCGTACCACTTTCCACCATGAAAAAAATAAACGCAAAACAAACTTGTGCCCAACAATACAAATTCACATGCCACCCTAATTTAACTTAGCCTGTAAAAGATAGAATGTTTAAACCCGATCTATAACTGTCAAACCCAAATGAGACTCTTACCGTTGCTAACAAATTCCATTACACGCAGCCAGAATCTTCAGTTTCGACCAAATCACCCATTACCACCACACTATTAACCACTTGAATAAACAATCTTCCCAACTCGGATACGAACACGGTGAGGTTCTGAGCCTGAACCACCTTGGCAAATACTCTCGCAAATGATTTCAAGTGTGAACGCACACGTAGTGACCTTGAGAAACACTTCCTACGAAAACTGCACAAATTTGGATAAAACCTACTCCAAAGAACTTGGTGACCCTCTTCATAAAGTTTCCAAGTTGCCTGTGTCATCCTTTCCCACCCCTCGAAGTATTTTAACCCATCCAAACCATTTGAAGGATTGCTTGCTTGAAATTGAAACCGAATTTCATTCCGAAACCAACAAGATGGGTTTTGATATAGGAAAATCACCACTCTAGAAACCCTCATCAATGGGTCCACAACCATTCTTCACGTGACCTGTCATGATAAAGGTGCTTGCACTCGATCCTAAGTTTGTACCCAACTTGAAAAGCAACGAAGTGACTGCTGATGCCAATTTTATGTCAGCTGTCCAGATTCTCCTGGACACACTTCATTGGGCCCCGTGTAACACCAGAAACTTCGTAATTTCGTAGTGGACTATGATCACCTGGCACCCTGTATATTTTCCTAAAAAGTAAAAGCCTAGTGAAAACGGTGGTTCCCTTCACCAAAATGAGATTATCACAGTGATGAAAGCACATCAGTCCAACACCACAGTGCTTTTGGATACTGCGACCTACAACGACCTAAATTTTACAAAACTCCACCAAAATGCCGTTAGGAATCAAGATAAGATGAATTTTGTCCAATCCGTACACAAGCTTCATATCAAGCACGACATCGACTGGAGCTACACTAAGTTCTTCTGAAAGTCCCAGCATGAAAGCCATCTTAAAACGCTTGAAAGTTTTAAGTATCCAAGTTTTCCAGAGATCAGCTACCTTTAATGAACATTCACGAACACTCTCACTAGTTTGTTTTAAGATCATTACCCAAAACCTAACATCCCGACTGGCAGCGAAATATAAGTGCCTCCTTCCACCACCTACTGTTAAGAGGGAGCCAGCCACCATTGCCATAAACATGTAACTGAATGAGAACTGTGTATTTTTTAATTGTTGACCTGTGAACTCGTAGCCTGGTGCTTTAACTCTGTGCCTGATGAGTGCAGTAGATGGTTGAACTATTTTTAGTCATGATTCTACTGAAATTAGCTACTCCACAAAAGAGTAGGAACGACATTTGCTTTGTGCGTAAGTTTTTGTACAATTGTGTTTAAACCAAAGTAAAATGAGCCTGTTGGCATTTACGCACATGACTCTTGAACTCGTTCGGGCTAGTTATCATGTGACATCATGCAAAGTGAGTCAAGGTCATTACCATCTGAACTAGTGTATGCATGTCACTTGAGACTAGCCAGCTAGGAGCCTACGATGGCGGCCCGTGTTGGATTGCGTGAGTACTGCCGATTATCATCAGTGTTGAGGAAATAATATGACACAAAACTTCTTGCATGATAATAAAAGCATAGTGAAAGATTTCGGAAGCGGTGAAAGATGCTGTGTGTATGGGAAAGAACATTACAGTATAACCTTATTATTCATTAATAAGAACTCTGATAACAAGCATTATCGCTTAATGAGAACTATTTCAAAGATTTTGGTTGGTCAGCTATTCAGTCAGCATAAAATATATACGGCTAAAACGAACTCTGTTAATACGAATGTACGGATAAAACGAACAAATATTCAAAATTCCAGCTTATTTTTACGAATTATCTGTTTGTAACGGTTTCTTCCCACCCCCCCTCTCCCCCCCTTGAATTTCATTTCATTCCACGCAAAACATTGATCGCTAGTCGACTCCTCCATCTTGGGAAGTGATAAGAGTTTCGTCTATTTGCGCAAGCGCAAAGGTACAGGACAAATGAAAAGAGAATGCAGTATACCGGTAGGCTTCATTATTTTAAACTGCAGTTCAGTTTCTTTTCTCTCGTCCGTTTAAAAAGAACTATGGAGGAAGATTGTAGTTTTAAAATAAGAACTATGGCTAATAAGAACATTTTTAGCATTCCCTTTAATAACCAAGGGTGTCCCTTTAAAAGGACGGCTACTGAACGGCAAAAAACTAAGTCCCAACGCGAGCTTTATGAGGGGTTCCCGGGGACCCCGAGTAAAGCGAGCAGCAACAGCCCAGTGGTCAGCGTCCTCGTCTTCAAACCAAGCGAATGGCGGATCGAATCCCGCAACCGACCCAACTACCATACGGGACTTTAAAAAAAAAATATCCAGGCATGGGCATTAAAGGGTTAAAGTTCGTATTAAGGAGGTTTTACTTGTTTTTTTTTAGTTACCTGAAGTTCAAAGCAGGCTAGTCTGGTACATGACAACATCCTTCAGGTGAACTTGTGTAAAAGTTTCAACACTTTCACGTTAACAGAATTTTTATTTTGTGTTCTAGAAAATCAAGCAAATATCAGTGGAGTCCTACCAAGAACACAAGGATCAGTCATTTGGCACGGAAGAAGTGAAATCTCTTCAATTGCTATCAATGTTGAAGCCTGCAGATGACAACGGTTATTACCATTGCGCCAAGGAGGTGAGTCTCGAACTAGAGAGTAAAGCTGAAGGGGATTTGGTACGGCCGACTACATTTGCCCCTGTTGCCCATGGTGACATTGCTCATGATGCTGCAGTGGATGCTTCTCCAGAAAAAATAGGAAAAGAAGAAAATTACTGTAAAGGTATGGAACATAGCTCATTTTTGGAGGCAGGCACACATTACCAGGAGGTGCAAGGTGTTGTACACATCGTTGAAGAATCTGCTTTGAAACAATTTCAAGTACGTAGAGCTTCAGAAGTTGCTTTTCATGAAATAGCAATGCAAAAAGGGAATAGACACCCTAACTTCAATGAAGAAATAGTTGTGAATGAACCTGGAAAAGAAGCCAAAACAGTAGCAACAAACAAAGACTCGACTGTAATAAGAAAAGATTCATAGTTTTTGTTCTTATCTTAATACTGCATTTTACATATGGTCAACATTTGCATTTTGTCTTAGTAACTGTATGAATTTATACACCATCTTTACCAGGAAGCCTATAGTGTTTACTGTCAAACTGTCATTGTCACAGTTGCCGTATTTTATTGTTACTTGATTAGTAAGTCTGCCCGATGGTAGATATCGGGAACGTTCCAGTAAAATATCAGTAACTGTTTGAGATTACTACGTGTGGTTTGACTGGTACGGCTCAGGAAATCACGATAGCAACCAAATTGTGTTTTAGCTGTAGGTAAACATTTTGGAATTCTAAATTTGAATCATTATCACACTCTTGAAGTAAACTGCACCCTATTACAATGGTTGGTAAATGAATACTTTTGGATATCGGTATTGGCATAATTTTCAGAAGTGGATCAATAAAACCAGTATCAATGCTGCATTACTTATTAGCAAATTATATGTATAAGCCCCTATTTGGTATACAAAGCCAAAAAAAAAAGAATAAGGGGTTTCTCAGTACTGCCTATTGGTCAACAACATCCCAAGTGGTAGCTTTTAACTTCCAAATTGCCATGTAAGCAGATCGGCTTTCCGTGTCGGATTGGGTTTCCCCCTCCCCCACGCCTCTCCCAATTTTTTTTTATTTGAGCCTAAGCGACGATATCGTCGTTGCAATTCTGCTGCCTAAAAGCCCAAACGGCGATATATCGTTCGCCCACTTCACCGCATTGTTAAAAAATAAAATAATCCAATTGCGTACATCGGAGGTGTAATACCGATTGACTTAGGTATTTTGGAAGTTATATTTTCGTTTAATTTCGATTAATATAAGTTAATATCATGTTTTATTACCTTAATCGATGTTATTATAGGCATCATGGTCAAATCTACGTGAAAATGGCAATTGTTTGCTGAAAATAGCCCTTGGTTCAAACGATCTTATCTCCGGAATAACGCAACGTACAGCCGCCATCTTGGACACGTTCGAAAGAGGGGATTCCTAATTTTCTAGCCCACGAAAAATGACGTCAACCCCCACGTCACAGCTTTATTCCTCGAATCAAATGTGCCGTTTCAACGGCTTTGTTTAAGCGCTTCGGCATTCCGAGCTCTTGTGGAGGCGAGTCTCTGAGGCCTGCTGGAAATGATGATGGATCTTTGTACTTTCGAAATTGGTTTATTGACAGCCAGGGCTGGGAGCCGCGAGAGTGCCCTTTTTCTCCTCTCTCTCCTGTGCCTGACTAGTGCGTAGCGCCGAAGCACCCCCGGCTGGAATTGGAAGAACTGGAAGGAGCAGTGTACGGGTGGCGTCACCCCCCCCCCCCCCCAACCCTCCCACCCCCTCCCAAAAACGAGGTTGTGGGGTCTCGCGTTACATGGTTGGGATTACGAAATAATCAGGTCCTTTGCAATCTTTTAGCAAGAAGTTTTATCTTTAGCAAGTGGTATTTTTTCCCTTTCCCTTAATACCAATTCTTCCCAATTTCTTTTTCCAGTTTTCAATACCTGTGCTAGATGACATTAGTGACTTCTTTTACCTTCCTCATGGGCCTTTCTGCCAAATCATGTAATTTTCCACACTAATTCAACAATTCGTACGCATGCGCAGAGAGGTTTCATGCTTGGTGATCTTGTTTGAACTCTTTTTAAAAAATTTTTTTCTCACTTAATGCTTGGAACCAGCTTTTAAATAGTTTGATCCCTTTCTTAATTTTTGTTTCTTTTCCCATTTTACATGTATGCAATTTCTTTCCTTATGCTCTGAGGGTTTGCGAAGTTAGCTTCGTGGTACCCTGACGCTGCAGTTAGCATCCAGTAATTTACCCTTAATTTTCCAATTTATAATTTTGCTTAGCTCTTACAATGTTGCATAGTTCTGTCAAGGACTGAGTGTGACCGTAAAAATAGAAAAAAGAAGTTCGAGGTCCAGCCCGATAACCCACAACAATTTCTTTGGTTTGTGCGTGTGGTGCCGGTCTCCGTCCTAACCCTTTCCTTCTCGATTCTGACAAGATGCACTTTCAACCCAACTTTCTTACCCAGCTTTCCACCCGTTTCCCAACATCTTTTTCCATCCATTCCTTGATGCTCTCCCTGGCCAGAAGGAAGCACCATGCCAGCATCTCTTACGGGTGTGTACTCTATCGCCCTGCAACTCGCCTGCCGCAACAAATTGTTGATCCCTTACGTCCTGCAGCAGGACGAGCCGCATTACAATTTTCGATACCATAAATCCAGCTGTTTACTCCACCCCCAGAACACTTTCATACATTCCCTTCGAATTCAAGGAGAGATTTCCTACGCCGGACACCTGAGTACAGTCCACCATTTTTAGTTCCATACCACCGGACTGGCCATGGATAATTCCCCACGTGGTACCCTCTACTCCCGGTTACCATACCATGCTTCACTCTGTGATGTGTTCTTATTTGTTGAGGACTCGTGTTGTAGAGTTGAACTTCATATTTATTACGAGCGTATCGCATGACGATGTGCGAGCTACAAGCATCCGCATGGCAAGAGGAAGGACCATTACAGGGTTCACATACTTAGTATTAGTAACATGGGCATACACAAGCTGGTGACGGTGGCGCCATCTGCTTACAGGTTGTTAAGCTAAACATGTGACACACACTGTTCTGCGTTACCAGTGATCCTGTATTTTTTCAATGATGGTACTCACCCCCAGCCCTCTCCGAGCTAGTAGGCTATGGTTTTTCATTTACAGTAAGTTAACCTGGTGAGTCGACCTTCGTGTGGACCCCGTGCACATGTTCCCTGTTGATTTCGATTTGCCCTCCACAGACGGTCCAAAATTTCCACGGCAGTGTTTGCCGAAATACCGTTACTTCAATTCTGCCTCATTACCTTACTTTCTCAGTTTGATTACCCAAGGAGTGTGTGCACGCGGTCCATTACCCGGTTCGTTACAAATTTCTTCCAAAAGTTACAACATATTGTGGTTTCGACCCTTCGCCCAAGTCCACCCTTAAAAAAAAATCTAGTTGCCTCGAAATCCCATGGCGTAATTCGTCCAAAGCATTTTTTCCTTGTTAAAGCAAACATTCTTGTTGTTCCTTCTAATTATCTCTGTCAATGCAGAAATTCTAATCTTAAGTGTAGTTCTAAATCTAATGCTAATTCTACTTCTAATGCACTCGTTATAATCTTGGTGCGGCCCTAGTGGCCTCATAACATGTTAGCCCACATTCTAATTGGTAACGTTTTGCAAAGGATGTTTTTTCTCATTTGATTTTTTTTTAGTGTTCACAGTTTCTTTATTAATTTTTCGCTTTTGTTGTCGTGTTGAGCACCCTAGTGCTTTGTGTTTACTTCGTGGTACAATGTTTTTGTGCACGATTCTCGTTTGACAGTTATTTTAATTGTATCTTGTTTGACGATCGTTCTATCGCGTTGTTGGCTCGTTCTCTTCCATTGTTGACTTCACGATGGCCCAGACTATGTACTGATCACCAGTATGGTATTTTCTATTTCTGGCTGTCCACAGCCATTTTCTGGTCTGTCCGTCAATGACAATGAAAGTCGGTGGTGTCATTGCCCCCATTTGTATGATGGACCAGAATAGTTGTCTTTTGATGTCTTCGCCACTGTCATAGGCGTATGCGTCGCGTCTTTCTGCTGCGGTCGGATTTTGTATGGTGATGTTGCCGTTGTGCACCGTCATTTCTAGAGGTGGTACTACCCATCCTTCTGCGTTTTCTTTATGGTCGACCAGTTTTGCTAGCTTTAAGTCGTGAATTATTGGCCAAGCTGTCATGGCGCCTAGGCTTGAGATTGCTACTGCTGCTTTTTTGTCCTGGCGGTAACAGTACATGTGGTGGGTGAGGCAGCGCTGTTGCTTGGGCCAACTTCTTCCCGACGTGGTAGTAATCTTTGTGAGATTGCTTTTCGTGAGGAGAATACATGCGCGGATTCGCCAAACAGCAGGTCTCCCACGATTTCCATTGCGAGGCATGTTGGATCAGTTGGTCTTTAACATAGCGCATCCAGTGTTCGTCTTTGGGTTTGTCGTCCAGCGATTTCGCTGCTTGTTTGTGTCCTCCACTCGCCATGGGCGACGTTTGATGTTTTAGACTAATTCGTTTCAGTTGCTGCTGTCTTATTCTCAGATTCCATGTCTGGCGTTTGTCGTTTGAGCAAATTTGCATTTTCGTAGTTCCTTCGTTGTTGGTTGGTTGTTTTCCGATGCAGCGTCGACGCGTCTCCTTTGACCTTGAAGGTTTATGCATATTCGTATGGCGCAAGGTGCTCCGCTGCCTAGACGTGTTGGTCGAAGGCTTCACTCACTGTGTTCCGCCTTTCAATGGCGTCGTCGCTTTCCGTTTTGGTGCACCTTGTGAACAGCCTCCGCGTTGCGTCGTCTGTATTGGTTAGCCTCGGCCTGTAGGTCACTTGGTGAAACCAGGATGAATTGGTCAATCGGTGTCGCCTTGTGGTGAACTTTCTTTGTTACGAACTCATGCCGCACGTTGTTGATTGTCTCTTGCATCGGTTTTACGTAATGCAATAAAGTTTGTCGGCTCCGGGACGAAAGTGATCAGGGTTTGGATGCAAGTAGTTTGGCGATTGATTGTTACTCACGTTTCGGCCTGTTTGTTACGGGTGTTTGCGTGTCGAGTCTTTTTTGTTGTGTGGCGGCGATACTTGCAGTAATTTCGGTTTGAACTTGCCTCAGTTTTTTTCGCTCTCACCTTCTCTGTCCACGTCTTCTTCCATAGATTCGGTATGGCGCCACTTGTGGAGGTGAGTCTCTGAGGCCTGCTGGAAATGATGATGGATCCTTGTACTTTCAAACTTGGTTTATTGACAGTCAGGGCATGGAGCCACGAGAGTGCCTTTCTCCTCTCTCTCCTGCCTGACGAGTGCGGGGCTCCGCGCCCCCTGGCTGGAGCTGGAAGAACTGAAAAGAGCTGTGTGCGGGTGGCGTCACCCTCACACTATCGCGAGCAGTGATTGATTTGCTCACTGCACGTGACTCTTCTTCCGTCGATAAGTGACGTCACGCGAAGCGAGTGAAAGTCACATCCATTGGCGCTAGCAGCAGTGCGTCGCATTGCGGGCAGCCGGTCACAATGGCTGTCCTACGCGAGTTGGTAGTGGGCTTTCGACAATCGCGAACTTTGAAGGAATAAAGCTGCTTTAAACTATTTTTACTGTAATAAAACATAAAATAATGATTTCGGAAGTAATAATAGGCGTTGTGACGGAAGAATATCAAGAGGGTGTTATCATTCCGAGTACTGTGAGTTGAAACTTTCGTTAGCGCTGTTTACGTAGTCGACTTCAGGATTTTTTTAATAATGAAAACGCAGGACGATGGTCCCAATTATATTTCTGGTCAATAATTTACTGTGTAATTGTTACATCTGCAAATTTTTATACTCCTAGACCGCATAGTTGTTTTTTTTTTTACAATTTATTTTCGTGAGGCAATCAACTTGTTCATGGCGGCCATGTTTTTGCGACAGGCTTTTTCAGCAGAAAAATGAAAAATGGCGTTAGGCTCGAAAGGGTTAAATGTATTCTAAGAAAGTTGTGTTTCTAAGTTGCAGGAAAACGTTTCAAAATTTACGCCGATTTCTTAGAAAGTATGCAAGCTCTCCCCCCCCCCCCCCTCCCCGAGTCGACTGGGTAAGCTATGCCCTCCACACTCCCTTGCCAAGACTTTCCCCTGCAGTACATTCCCAAGGCGGCCTGATCTCTCCCAGTTTGACCCTGTCGGTTTTGCTTGGATTAGCGTCAATCCTACCACTGTGCAAGCACAATAATATTTTTAGTATTGATACAAGATGAAAATTCTTTATTATTAAGAATTAGTAATTCTTAGTAATTCTTAATATTGCATCCTGACTTAAGCATTACTGTTTACATAATGGCACGCAATGTCACTTTAAAGTTTAAAAAAATTCCATAGTTATAGAGAGAGATCTTTTCTTTCCATTAAACGTTCGTAGCCTTTTCCACGATACTTTTTGAAGTGGAAAAGCAACAATCTGTGCCAATTTTTGTTAATCGTTCTACATGTAATTAAGCATAAGGTGATGGGCCCCTAATGCTTTAGTTTCTCTGCTGTTGAAAAATGCAGTTATTTGTTAAACCTATATAGAGTTATAAAATGAGGAACTTAGTAGACGTTCAGAGATCACCCTTGCCGTTATTAAGACAATTATTTTTCCTTGTCGTCTAAATTTAGTAATTCAATCAAATAGTTCACCAATTATGCCTTTTTCTGCAAAAACATTCCTGATTTGCTAATTCCACAACATTAAGGTTGAGTCGTTGAACTCTTGAAGTTAACCCACACATCGACTATTTGGTGGAAATAAAAATAGTTCAGAAACAAGAAACTGCGGAAATTCTGCCATTGCAAAAAATGTTTCTGTACAATAAAGTGCCTGATGGGTGAGCTTGTCAATTCTGAAGAGAAAATATTACCTAGATTCATATTGTGGGGATGCCCCTGGGTTGGGAAGGACTACGATAGACAGCTTTTGCGGCGTTACAGGAGTTTATTCGCTAGCAGCACTTTTCATGGTGACGCCTTACCTTTTTCTCCTCGTCTCTCTGTCCTTGCGCATGCGCCCTCAGACTAGAGCTGGAGGGGAAAGGGGCCGTGTGTGGGTGACGTCACCCTCACACCCTCCCCTCCCCCCCTCCTCCAAAAACAAAGACCGGGTGCGCCATGATTACAGAGTTTTCGCCCTTTTCCCCCCAAGGAGAAAAAAGACCCCAAAATCAGTTTCACATTGCCTCCATCCTCCTACTCAATGTTTTCGCAACAAGATCTTATCACTGACTCTGGACATCCTGTGGATAATTAGGTCGAAATTGCCGAACGACATCAATTTTAGTCTGTAGGATTTCCTGACCGTGTGGGAGTTTAGAGATGGGATGAGAAAGAGGAAGTTTGGAAGTCCTGCCCGCCCCCGAGGTCATTTTAGTAAGGGTTTGTGGGTGTCCATGGTTGCCGGC
>JAHWFP010158086.1:0-14831 GCA_023313725.1 Lithobius niger | reverse complement strand
TTGGAGGGGCATAACAATAACCAGTTGCCCTTCCAGAAAAAATTTCAACCTACAGCTCTGACACTAACGTATGCCATGCACCACACTTGTGTGCATTTCAATTGTTACAATTCGACCTACACAAAAAATTAATTGAAACAGAACACTGAATATCATGGATATTTATACGGATCATGATTACAAATGGGAGAATTGGTCAGCGATAAAGTTACTGTCGCGTTATGCAAAGTTACTTCACTTTGATTTTTAAACCAACACTGCACATACGATTTGAGAAAGGTACAGACACACGCACATTTTTATAATATACTGCTTTTCAAGTTCCCTGCACATTCATCATTTATCTTTCCGACAATCAGAATTTTCTAACCCAGTGATAAACTGCCCTTCCCTCCCCCAATCATATGCTTGATCGCAAAGGCATTTGATTGAAGATTTGAATGATATTTACGAATTTACATTCTTAACTGACATGGGTAGTTTCACATTCGGTGACACTGTTTAGTTACACAACATTGACAAAGCGCTGCTGTTTGATTTAGTATTTCCACTAGTTTTGGCATGCAGTCACCAATTTTTTTTTTATTTTATTTGTAGGACAAGCGTTAATGTCACCACAGATATCACGAGAAAGGCGTGCTGTAATACACAGTCCATTTTTTACCACCTTCAACAGTGGAAGTTGTGTTGAGCTGTGGGCCAAGATTTCTAGCTGGAACTGGAAGACCAATCTAGATGTGTCGATAGAGTCAGAAAATAGAACTACTGAAAAAACCACAATTTCCGACTGGAAGGATGACTGGCAACTTGTATCCTTGAATGTGGAACCTAACACAACGTTCAGGGTAAGCCTAAGCAAATATTGGTCGATAAGGTATCCATTTCTGACGTGTTCTTGGAGGCATTTCGACGTGAAGTGGTGGAAAGAGTACCAGAAAATATCTCTAGAAAATAAAACTATCGAAGTAGCTGATTAGTGCATGTAAAATTACAAACTGTTTGGGTCAGTAAGAATCAAATATAGAACTACATTTGTTTATAATTGACTTACAGTACTACATAATTATGCAGATTGGATAGGGTAAACCTTTCTGACGGCTTTACGCAGTTATTGCCAAGATTAGATTTGCTGCATTGACTGAGAGCCCACTATTAATAAATCACATCAAATGCAGAGCGATTGTAGCATGCTAAAGCAGGTTTGGTGGCAGTGTCTTGCAATGGATTTTCTAACGCATGGGAAACATGCCGGCTGTGGTACGGTAGTCATGATTTTAACAGTAATTTGCCCAAGTTTTGTACGGTGATTTAGTGTAGTGCCTGTCTTTTGACAAAAAGAAACTAAAATGATATGTGTGTTTTTTGTTGTTTTCTTTGGTGTTTTATGTAGTAAAAGTATATTTGAAGATGGCACCAAGCAAAATGTTAAGCCTAAGGCACTTGGCTTATGCCTTCCTTCGACAAAAAAAAGACAAGAAGAAGAAGCATGAGTTCAGGGATCCTATAAGAAGTGGGCCTTAAAAGAGTTTAAGGAGATAGCAAAAAACGATTAAAATGTGTGCGAGGGTTGGGCATCAGGCCTAATTTTGTTCAGCACCATCCTCAGATATGTGTACAGACGCATACTTTTTCGTTATGATGGAAATATAAAACGAAAATAAATGAGCTTGGAGAAAATTAGTAGAGAAGTGAGATAAAGATGTTGGACAGGAATTCTATCGCCAACCTAATTTTTATCGATCGATATATATTATTACTGAATGACCGACGAAGTCATTTTTCGCAGCATGTTCGGCAAGGCTCCTGAAAGCTCAAAGCATGCACAGCAATTCTGTTAGATTTGCGTTAAATAGTGACAGCACTAAACAGTAGTCATGGAATTTGTGATGGTGCTTTTCCTTCCCCTGAATTAAATCGTTGGCCTTGCTTCAATTGTATGCTTGTTAAAATACTTCCTTTCTTCTGTAGTAGCCACCCTGAATGAGGGTTTCCCAAACATGATAATAAAATAAGTTGCGACCATGAATAACAATTTATTGTGACTTGAAACATTAACTACAATGTGCTGCAGTACAGCGAATGGATTGCATTTGATGTGACAATAATAAAACAAGTTGTTTTTTTTTTCCTCTTTGCAAATACTTTATTAGAGTGCAAAAGTACAGGTTTTTCTAAATAGGGAAAAAAAGGGGGGGGGGGGGAAATACAATACTTTGGTTTAAACCCCTTCGCGACCAGGTACGAACATGCGTTTGTAATAACAATGCTCGCAAGCCGAACCAGGTACGAACATGTGTTTGTAGCAGTTTACATTGCACTCTGCTAGCCCTCAAGAGCTGTTGGTTCGGCATGTGCAGGGTTGTGTCTGGATGCTGGTCTCGAAGGGGTAAACAGAGAAAGACAGCTTTTTATCCTGATGGTACCGCATGTGTTACTGGGGTGAAAAACTACAAACTATTAATAGTCTCCCCAATATATATATATTGTTGTGGGAGACCAACATATACTGTTTCTGATAATGTTACTTCTGAATTTGAACGGTCACTTGATAATAGGATATTTTTATGACAAAATCTGCAAATGTCGCGTCGTTGGATAGTTTGAGTATACGGATGAATTGCTGCACTGATGTAAAACGTATGGGCTAGCCTACAGTCAAACAATAATATTGATAACAATTTTGCGGCGAAAAAATATTATTGGTTTTCTCTCCAATGCCGTAAGACTTCACAAAGTAAAAAAAAAATTGGCACAGTGGTTAAAACCTTCCTTGACTCTTACTGTGCCACTTTTTTCAACCCAGAGTACTTCCCCGGTTAATTTTTTTCTTGCATTGATATGGTCTATTATTATGTGAAGGCAGTGCTACATAAAAATTGAACAATGTTTCGAAAATTATTAATTTTCGTCTTCAGGTTAGCAATAAAATTAAAGCATGGCAAAAGCCACTAAGTCAACTTATATTAAAAGCATAAAACAGACATTTAAACGGATAAAAACCACCAATTTCTCCCCTCAAAAGAGGCAGAAATGGCAGCCGAAAAGCAACGACCCACCTGCTCCGTTGGATGCCACGTCGCAAGGCAAGGTGTATGCAAATCGGGGTCACGTGTTTCAAAGTTGTGATGCATTCGTTATGTTGGTTTTACACGTGACCCCGATTTGTATACACCTTGCCTTGCGACGTGGCATCCAACGGAGCAGGTGGGTTGTTGCTTTTCGGCTGCCATTTCTGCCTCTTTTGAGGGGAGAAATTGGTGGTTTTATCCGTTTTAAATGTCTGTTTTATGCTTTTAATATAGGTTGACTTAGTGGCTTTTGCCATGCTTTAATTTTATTGCTGACCTGAAGACGAAAATTGATAATTTTCGAAACGTTGTTTGTATTTTTATGTAGCACTGCTTGGTTTGCCTTCATATAATGCTTTTTACTCCATTCATATGATCTAGACAGTCCATGTACAGCACAGGCACAATGCTGCAACCTGTGCAGTTTGCCTGTGTTATTGTCAGGAAGTACTCATGTTAAGTCTCATTTTCATTATTTTCATCCCCCCAAAATTTGAAATGATTACTATCTGAAAAATACTTCCCTCTAGTACTATCTTAATTTGTTCATTTAATGCTCACATGCCCAAAATTAATTAAAAGTAATGGTTATAGCATGAATTTTACAACAATGGGCCGGTGTAAGTGATTTAATGCACACTTTTGGTGAAGCGACGTACGAGGAGCTGTGGAATTGTCCGAGGGGGCAATGTCCTATGTTACACAGCTCCGCGCATGTCGCTTCACCAGTGTTTCAAAATCCATGTTAAACGTTACTGTTTTATTACCTTACTTTACAACGCATTGACAGGAGTTATTTAATGATTTGCCTGCATTTATTGCACTATTAGGGAGAGTTCATAAACAATGTAACGCTTTGTTCTAGCGATATTTCATCCTCCCCTCCCTCCTTGTCACGCCAGTGTTAAATTTGGCATGACCCCCCCCCCCCCCAAGAAATTACGTAACAATTCCCACTCTCCCCAAAAAAATTTTGGGGGGGAATTCGTTTTTGTAAACTGTACATAGCGCTTAAAGGGGTGATGATCAATAAAGAAATAGGAGAAAAATAATTTTGTGTAAATTAGTTTTTTTTTACGTAACATGTCATCATATCCTCCCTCATAGCAGACGGTAACACGTTTGGTGACCCCCCCCCCCCTGCGGATTTATGAATGCTCCTTTAGTACCACTTTGAGCAAACATTGAAAGAGCATATTATTTGGGATCATTAGGGTTGCACGAGATTTGCTCATTGTTAAGATTTGATGTTGGTACGAAGTAAGGTAGTCATTGGTGTTGGGGGATTAGGCTTAGCTGTTGTTCGGTTCGTCATGAAATGTCATTGGATTTTGGGAATGGCGGCCATTTGCAATTATTAGTGATGATCGTACATTAACTCTTTTACCGTCTTTGAATGAACTATTTCGTCTTCGTTCCAAGTTTGAAAGAAATCGAGTGATGGTAAGCTTAATTTCTAAACGGTGGCCTAATTTCAAGGTGGTGGCCATCATAGATTAACAACGACGATGGTACATTCATTGTTTCATTTGATATCAAGTAATAGCTGGGTCGCGTATGTGCTTAATCTGAAAGAAATCGGAATTTTGCCAGAGGCAGACGTAGGTTAGAAACGCAGTTACAGTAATACGGAAATTGTAAGAGTGCGAGAAAGAGCAAGAATTGACCTTGAAACTCATCTCAACAAAAGTGTGCTGTATTAGTGTGCAGTATAAGTGTGCGGTATAAGTATGCAGTATAAGTCACCCACCTTTGTTGGAAGTGGCTAGGTTACGGGAATTAGACTTTGCACAATTACTACAATGAAAACGGCAAAAGTATGGTAGTAATTTACAATAAATTTCTCACCAGAAGATACCATACATTCTACCTTCCAAGCGTGCATTGCTATCTTGGAGCCTTAATTACTTAGGGCAACAATGCAATACATCAATGTCAATTGTGCTGCGCAATTTTCGAAGTTGCACCCTAAAGTGTATTATGTATTTGTTGTAAGGATTAGGAAACTGTAAATTATTGTGTGTTTGCTCATTAAAACACCCAGCGGGAAAGGTGCGGCTCACATTCTAAGCCATCAGCTTTGCACTAATATGTGTAAAAGAAGCTCCAGGTTTTTTTTTTTTAATGCTGGAGAATCTATTACATGTATTAATATGATACTGATAGTTAAAATTTTTTTTCTAAAATTTGTCCTTTAGAGCTTTTAGTTTTTTAAGGCTCTCATCTGTATTTTATACGCGTAAACTTTTTTAATACTAATTATGTTACTAAATACTAATAGTATACATTATCAATTGTATAGTCACATTAATGTCTGGTATCGTGACATGCGATAAATATTGTTACTGGCTCAAACCTACTTTTTAGAGGCCTTGAAACAATTATGCAGTCAGTACAGTACCAAGTCGAATTGTGACTTGCCTGGATATTACGCCTTGATGCCGTAATGTGTGCTAACTTCCACTTATTTTTATTTGCATAAGATTGGTTAAGTTTAAATTAGCCTATTTATAATATTCATCGTATTTTACACCTTTTTCTCGTCTGTGCAGGCCACCTTGACTGCTTATGCAGCACCAGATCAGATCACGGATGGGGCGTTTGATCAAGTATATATAGATGACTTCTTAGTAACAAGAAGTGCCTGTTCCCTAGAGGGTAGTTGTAACTTTGAGAATGGTTTGTGTGGGTGGCATATTGAATACTCAGCTAGAGATATGTGGTTGCGTACAAGTGGGAACGCAGCATCGGATTACTCTGGCCCTGTGACAGACCACACAGATCAAACAAGCAATTTAGGTATGACAATTTTGTTGATTTTTAAAGTAAAATTGATTAAATAAATGTTGGCAATGTAGAAACATGGTATTCCGTAATACCAATTGATGGTGATAACAGTATGATTGGACTTTAAAAGTGGTTATATTATCATTCTAGGTTTTTTGTCTGCAGTAGTCCGTGTTAAACTTGTCTTAACATACACAGATCAAAACTTGAAAACTTGAAAATTGATTTATTGGTTTGAACTCCACGTGTTTTGCAGCTGTCAAGGGCCGTAATTTGAGCTAATCATGCACATTGGGCTAAAAGCTATGAAATTTGGTACACAAATTATTTGTAGCACTACAATTCGAACTAGCTATAGATCTCCTGCTAGACACCCCCTACTGCATCCCCGGCTCCCCCACCACCACACCTCTGTGAGGTTGATGTCCTACAAATTCTTGCTGATCGTGTTAAAACATAAATTGTGGTTCACATGTCATTTTTAGCAGAACAAATCGAATGAGCCGTGGAACCCAAATGAAATAACTCTTCCAGAACCCCCCAAGTGCCCTCTCCATGAAGCATGACAAACAAATTCTTACAGGTCGGGCTAAATTCATGAAATTTTCCATGCAAGTCATTCTTAGCAGTACAAATCTAACTAACTATGGAAGCTCTTTGAAATTTGTAGAGGTCCCCAAGCACTCCTGGTGCCTCCTTCCTGAGGCTTATCCAACAAATTATTGTAGATTGATCTGAAATAGTGAAAAAAGGTACATAAGTCATTCTTAACAGTACAAACTGAACTAGAATTTTTTAGTCATCAGCCTCATGTACAGGCCACTGGGGGCAGGGGGGGGGGTCTCGGGGGTATACCATGTGGTTCCATGGCTAGTTTGATTTCTACTGCTAAGAATGATTTATGTACCAGAACGCATAATTTTACGAACAGCAAAAAAATTTTAGGTCATCAATGCCTTATGAAGCAGGCTTAGAGTGGGGGGTGGGGGGGGGATGGAGTGCCCTGGTGGTATTTAATGGGTATCCATGTAAGGTGCTATTTTTCCTTCTACGAATGTCTTCTGTACCACAATGCATGCTTTAAGTGAGATCAAGGCAGAAGTAGCCACCGAGGTGCACAAAATAAAACCTTGAGTGATGTTTCAAGACGTACTATATGTAGTTGTCAAGCTGAAAAGAGCAGCCTAAACTACGGTCAACAAAATAACACAATAAAAAATGATATAACCATATTATAAGGATGGCGAAAGGTGTTGCAATCAGTAAAAGCAAATAAAATACAATATTAAAAGACAAAAGAACCTAAGTCAGTACACAAAGCACTGACAATAGGAGAGCCCGGCCCCATATTCCTTTGCATTTTCAGTTTTCACTAAATTCTCCATCCCCCCTCTATTGTACCAAAATGCATTTCAACGACTCTAGCACTGAAAAGCCTAGCACACATGAGTGATGTTGCACCCAGCACTGTGCCAACCTTAGTTAACTACAGAATTCAAAAAAGTAGACTTAGCACATTTTTTTTTACCTTTGCTGTCTTCACTCCATCAGGCAATCATGTAGCTTGTTTCATCTGCCCATCAAACAAGGATCCGAAATAAATTTCACAATTTATTCATTAAACATATTCGATCAATCGCCTTCCACCAGCAGAAATTGATTAGTGAAACTGTG
This sequence comes from Lithobius niger, assembly GCA_023313725.1. Taxonomy (NCBI): domain Eukaryota; kingdom Metazoa; phylum Arthropoda; class Chilopoda; order Lithobiomorpha; family Lithobiidae; genus Lithobius; species Lithobius niger. The sequence continues at coordinate 7,302 of JAHWFP010158086.1, read as the reverse complement.
CCGTCTAAATACAATTTCAATAATGAACTTTCCAACAAATTTCAAACGTGTCCAAAAGCAGAATGGCTTCACAACAACTCCATGCAAAAATTTTATCCTCCTACACGTTCACTCCTATGCAGACATCATTCATTTCTACCACCCCCCTTTTAAATATTTGGCCCCTCGCTTTTGTGTAAAGCGAGTCTATTTTACATATTATTTTATTAATTGAAGAGAGAGCAAATGCTTTACGTAGTTTGAAAAAAACTAAAAACCTGCTCACTGCAAATTCGCCACTGACTGAAATTGAATCAGTCATAGATTAAAAAAGAATAACAAGGTTATGGGGGGGGGGGGGTTAACGCTTAAAGGCATAGCTCATTAGCATCAATGTTGTCTGTCAAATCTGACAAAAGTAATGCTACCGTAATTTATGATAAAGCCTACATATACGACAAGATTCTGGTCGAATTAGCAAGAAACGAGATTTATTCAGGAATCACTCCTAACCGTCACTCTAAATCAATCTCAGTAATCTATTATACTTCTCTGGTAGATAATAATAAACTTAAACCTGAAAAACGTGAAGCCTACATGAAAATAAACCACTCCCCATCTTGCATATTCCACAAACCAAAACACGTAAACTGGGTTGCCCACTAAGGCTCATTACTACTGGAGAAATATCCTAACCTATTTTTTTTATCAAAACCTAAAGAATCTGTTTCTTAAAAAGAATTACAGAATTACCAAACGCCACATACATTACTTCCAATCTTCATGGCAAACATGCCACCCCAAAGTAGAATTTTGTCCTTTCAACATTGTGCAATATTTCCCATCACTCGATCAAACCTTTATTCTTGATGAAGTAAGCAGTCTGCATTGAAGACTGGCCTTGTGAGGATACACAATACACTAGTCTGAGAAAGAAAGAAAAGACAACTTCCCCGACTGGGACTCGAACCCAGGACATCCCGTTTACTAGCCAGACAATCATTTAATGACAGACAATAAATATATAGTAGCGTATTTTCCTATTTTGCACAAACTTGGTGTTACAAAATTTGGCTGCCAGGATTCACCCTTATAATTATAATGTAGCAATTTCTGAGATTCCACACTTTGCTTCTGCATTTGCCGGCGTGTGGTATGGCTCTCCCAATGGCAGGGCCTTGCGCACTGACGTAGGTATTTTTCAGGTACTTTGTTTTTTTGTTGTTGCTTTTACTGATTGCAATTCCTTTTACCGTCTTTGGTTTCAAAACATGATTGCAGTATTTTTTATTGTGTTATTTTGTTGACTGTGGCTTAGACTACTTTTTTCAGCTTGACAGCAAGATATAGTACGTCTCGAAACTTTGCTTGCTGGTTATTTCTTCCTTGGTGCTTTTGGTGATTTTACTTTACATTTAGTACAATCAGCAAGAAATTGTTGGTCATCAGCCTCGTGAAGAGGGTGTGGGGTGGGGGCAGTGGGGACATTGGGGGTATTTCATGGGGATTCCATGGCATGTTTGATTTGTACTACTAAGAATGACTTGCGCACCAAATTTCATGCTTTTAGCTGGAACGTCCAGAATTTGTTTGTCACGCGTTAGGGAGGAGGCACAGGGCGGCGCTTAGGGGCCTTGGATGGTTTTTCTGATATTTCTTGGGGGTTCCACCCATGGATGGTTCGATTTGTACTGCTAAGACTGAGTTGTGCACCAAATTTCATTCTTCTGGCAATACCTGCAAGATTTTTTGGCCAGGCTTCTAAGAGGGGTTACAAAGAGGACCTTGTGAGTATTTCAAGGTGGTTCCACAGCTAGCATGATTTGTACTGGTAATAATTACTTCTAAACCATATTTCATGCTTTCAGTTCGATCGGCAAGAATTTGTTGGTCAAGCCTAAGAGGTGGCACAGGGCGTTGCTAGGGCGGCCTTAGAGGATATTTTACGGGGTTCCATGGTTGTCGACGCGCCATTAAGCCTCAATCCCCCCCCATGGTTGTTTCAATGTGTACTGTTGAAAATGACTTGTGTGCCAAAATTCAAATTTTTTGCTCGATCAGCAAGAATCATCAGCCATCAGCCTTCCGGTGTGTGAGGCACAAGGTGGGAGTTGCTTCACTGAAATGGGATATTTCGGAATTTACTTAACAGTCGAAATCGTTTCAATATTTTAGAAAAAAGTGGGCTATTGAAAATGATTTCGATTGTTTAAGTAAATTCCGAAATATCACATTTCAGTGAACCAAGTTGGCTAATCTGTGTAACTAAGATCGTAGTTGGTTTGTTTGAGTGCGTGTATTTTCAGTTGGAATCTCGATGATCCTTATTCTATTGCAGTCCACAGACGGAATCTCGATAATCTTAATTCTTTTGTTTGTTTGTCTGTCTTTCAAACTGAATTGTCTGTATAAGTAGATTCTATCTTTTCAACATAGATTCAGAGTACTGATGATGTCATGATATTTTTAACCTTAGATCATAACTGCATTTAGCATCTAGGCGGCCTATGTGTCTCTTGCAGTGGGGATACCCAGTTGAGGTCTAAGGTAGCATTGGAGATTAACCCTCGATCTAACTAACTCTAATGACTGCTTGGGCGATCTCTAATAGTGATGCTTAATTTCGATAACTGTTTTTATGAAAATCCAACAATAATTGGCAGATGAGCAACATCACAGCATTCTCATGCAAACAGGAAATCACAACAATGCTTTATGAAACCGGCCATAGATGGGGGGGGGGGGTGCTGCCCTAGTGTCACCAAGGTGTTTATTTGTAACGGTCTCTAGAATTAGAGAGCGTGTAACAAAAGGAACATTGCCTTAACATCGAAGGGGAGCCAGTCGCAAAGAGGGATGGTAGGGCCCGTGAGTTCTTTAATAACATGCAGAAACAGTGTGTTTGTCTTGTGCTAGTTATGGACTGAGGACCACTGTTTTAACTTCTGCCAGGCTTGTGGCTTTTCCCACTGGTGATCAACCTAAGCGGGTATCCCTCTTTCTGGGTGTATTTTTTTTTACGTAAAGGTGTAGGTATAAATGTGGGTTAAGAGTCAAAGTTTTTGGAGGGAGGGGCTGACTGATCAGTTCCAGTAAAAGTTATGAAGTTAAGTATGATGGGGAAAATCCAATTTTTCCGTGATAATGTGGACCGGTTTAAATCCAAGATGGATTACAGTCAGCTGGGGCTTAAGTGACATAGAAATTCGTTGTTAAGATGCAGACATGCTAGTTCTTAGTGCTTCACTTCTTATGTCGACGTAAATTGGTGGTTTGAGATAAATCGAATTGAAAACGTTTTTAAATGGATATCTGGACCTTTTCAAATAAACTTTAGTCACAGAGACTGTAAGGAACATCCGTCCACCCTCAGTGTACGGTACTTAATTAAGTCCATACCTATTCAGTTATTTACCCATTACACATTAAACTTTGCACATTAAACATTAATAGCAGAAGGTAAAAGTCAGTAAATACGTCAAATGGGAAATTACGTACAACTATGTTAATGATGTACTGCAGATGGCAAATACATTTTAAAACTCATTTAGGTTGTATTTTTTTGGTAGGTTACTACTTATATCTGGATTCATCAACTGAAGAAGTCGTAGACGCAGGAATATATAGCTCACGTCTGGATATTGGTCCTGAAGCTTGCTTCAGTCTTTATTATTCAATATTTGGAGAAGGTAAAGCACAAATGAATTTAGAAAGTTAATGCTTGTTTCTTCAGCCTAGAGAAAAAGAAAGTAAATGAATTTCACAAGCCCCTTAATAATGTATCCATACAATCGTTTCTGGCAGAATTGGGAAGGTTAGGTGTTTACATGTAGCCCACTTCACTGCGTGTTGAATCAATTTTGGTAAGCTTCGCCGAACATTGTGCAGTAGTATGGTTTTTATTTAAGCTGTAATATCGACTGGTACATAATTACGAAAACCTAAAACAATGTTGCGTCATTCTTCGTAATCTTTAGTTAACATTATGCAGTAGTACAGTTTTTATTTAGGTTGTAATGTTGAACTACAAGTGCAGAATTGTCCCAATTTGATACATGTTGCATCTTTTTCTTCCTAATTGTCACTGAACCTTATGTGGTAGTATGGTATTTATTGAAGGTGTAATGTTGACTGACAGAGAATTATGCCTATCTAAAATAATGTTGCGTCACTCTTGGTTCTTCCCTGAACATTGTGTGGAATGGTGAATTGTTTAGGCCATAATTTTGCCTCATGCCGAATTATCACAGCCTAAAACAGGGTTGCGTCATTATTCTTAATGTTCACAGTAGTATTTTTTAAATTTAGAATGTAACATTGTTTGCAGATACAATAGTGACTTTGTATCTGTCACATTTTCCAGTGTAGTTGTTTACATTACCATGCATTATGTCGTGGAATTCCTAAGACTTAATGCATGCTAAGGTAAACAATAAGACTTAATGCACATTGATATGTCTCTCATATGTTAACTGTAAAATCTTTTTGATATTAGCCAGTTGGTAAGGAGACATATTGATGAAAACAGCATTTCTGTGATTTTATGAAAGACTAGGTTTATGAAAGACTGGGTATAACAGTTAAAATCAAATAAATAGACAACATTTCCGCATTCATTTTATTCCTATTTAAGAATTTAAGGTCGTAAATCAGTAGAGCTAAATAAAGCGTCCTGGGGGTTTTGACTTAAATGGATGAAATTGATCACAAATTTAACAAATAAGGTTAGGAAAGGTCCTGAAAACTTGGAAGTGCCCTAGAAAATAATATTGAAATTCCCAGGCCAGGTAAAGTGTTTGAAAAACTAAAAAAAAATGTCTAAAGTCCCGGAATATTCTTGGAATTTCCATAATAGAAAATCACGTTTCTGTTTTTCACATTGGGCATGCATCACTGTGCTATTCATATTAAAATGCAAAAGAAAAAAAGAAAAACACCTAATACATTATGCCAGGAACTAAAAAAAATTGCTATGCTGAAACCAATTTTTATCAATCTGTCACTAATAGAGCTAGCCATGACTTCAGCTTGGAGTGCAAGAAGCTTCCAAATTATTGACCAGATTTAATATTAAGCAAATCTCTCTTTTTATGGTCTTATTTTGTCTCAATTTCTCTATTAATTACTAGTTTGTGGCCCTTGAATTTGTGTATTAATTCATGGGAAAATCCTGGTATTTGAAGTTCAAACGCATGCAGAGTTCAAATTCCAAGACCTTTCCAGGAATTGTCAAAGAAAATATGAGACACCTGTGCTGCACCGGCAATACCTAGCACATTACCCCCTAACAGCACACGTTTTACGTCTTAATGGATGAAGACCATTTTTACACTAAATGCTCCCAATGTGAATCCTTACGAGTCCTCGTAGCTTCTTTACAACAATAAATTCTCCAACATTATTTTCTTTTGTCGTAGATGTTGGCACCTTATCTGTTGGCGTGTCATTTGATGGGTATGATTACGTACCCATGCATTCTGTCAAAGGAAAAGAGGATGGTCTTTGGACGCCACTTGTCTTCGAATTATACAACCTTGCAACTCCGTATTGGGTACGTATGTTCATTAAGTCGTGTGAGTAATACATAAAGTAGCTTACATTTTATTGGTGACTGAAGCTGATACTTTTTTCAGCTTCGAGAGTATGTTTTTAAGCATGGTTTGGTTCTACCATTAATTATCTCAAAGACTGGTAAAATCACCAGAAGAACTACCAGCTTTCCTTTTTTAGGGGTTTATTTCTTGCGCAGAACAAATTAGAGATGTCAAATCTAAATGCTGCCATGGTAAAGAAAATTCCACAAATGGTCAGACAGTCGAAAATATAGCGGGACTATACCACATGCTGAAATATGCAACAAATGAAGGACTCGTTCTACCCCCCCAAGCTAATGTAAATAAATCCATATGTCTTTATGTGCTTATGAACCACGAAATTCCTAACCGAAAAATGTTTACATGAAATGAATCATAAAAATAAAATAGCACTGTTACAAATACAAGGATAAAGATTACAACAATAGGGAAAAAAAATAGAATGGAGATAAACTGATTACAACCCTTTTCCAAGAGTGAAAACTAATCTACTTATCTACATCAAATCGAATTAATAACTGGATTAAAACAAAACTGTAATACACAAAGACAAGCAAAGTATACAATGAAAAATCCTCCTTAAGATTCGGTCATCGAAGATCCGGAAAAATAGCATTGTTAAACATTTGCTTAAAAACCAAATACATATTGAGAGTTAACCGTACTGATGATGGCATGCGTTTCCAGCAACCACTTCCCACAATTTAATCAGGTTTTTAAAATGTATCTACTTGTTGACCAGAAATTTGGCCGCAATCTCCTTGGATCTGTGATGTGCACATGCATATCGGGAAGGGAGAATTTCTGGACAAATGTTCGTGGACAAATGTTTTTCTACAACTGTTTTGTATACGACTAGCACCTTCATTTGAAACATGCCTATGTAAAGTAAAAATATTCAAATGCACATGCGACGAAAACAGTCAACTCATTTTACATTCTCAAAAGTAAACGCACACACAGTTAATGTTTCTGTAGTAATAATTCACAGTTTTCTGCAGATAATAAAGAATAATATTTTAATGAATAAATTCATACAGACTGAACCTTTTTTCCATTGCCTTTTGGATTTAAATGTCAGACTGCCTGACCGGAAATTGAACCCTCAACCTCTGCGACCAATGGTTGAAGCCTTACGCTGAAGTTTTTTCTGTCGGTATAATAAACAGTGTTCTATAGAAAATAATGAATTGTTCTATTTCAGCTGCGGATTTCGGGCAGTATGACCAGTGGGAACAATGGAGGTAACATGGCTATCGACGACTTGCTGCTAACCAATGGAACTTGCAACATGACTGATTTTCAAGTACCATTAACGCCTGCTAGACCTGCAACAACTTCAAGTCCCACAACAACTGCCATCCCTCCAACAACATCATCACCAACGACGCCATTGTCCACTGCAACCCCAGCGAAATCTTCTACACACAATAATATAATGACCTTAAACACTAAAGAGCCAACAACTGCCAGTCAAGGTAAGAATTAAATCTAAACAGAAGCAAAAATAAGTACATACTTATCATGTACTGTATTACATTACTTTATTTTTATTCAAACTAACCTGCTGCTGCATTCTTTTATTTATTTTTGCTCGTACAGAACACACAACCGTTTTAAGTTAATGACGCTAGATAAGCTATGTTAGTTGAACTGCATTGACATATCGAATAATAAATCTGTACATTACAGTTGAAACAAGAAAAATAATTTCGGTGTAGTTTGTTCC